>JAGFNQ010007963.1:60388-107792 GCA_024364735.1 Boesenbergia rotunda
AAAACTCGGGTTTTGATGTATGACAAAGTGGTTAAAGTTAGGGTTGTTGGTTTTTTAACCTCTATACTAAGTGTGCAGGGTTGAAAGACTTAGGACCAGACACCAGGCTGAAGTCCAGGATGGTTGAGTCCTGGCGGGAAGTCCAGTTGGGTTCCGCGGGACCTGACAACTGGCTGAAGACCAAGATGGTTGAGACTTGGCAGGAAGACCAGGGTGGTTGAGCCTTGGCAGGAAGTCCTGGTGGGTCAAGAAGTCAAGTAAAACTGCACAAAGGGTAGTGAGGTAAGTCACTGGAGGAGCGAACCAGTGAGGACGAGTCCATTTATGGGACTTTAGGCGCGGTCCAATTTAGACCCATTTGGTGATCTAAGTTTGAGGCCTGGTTAGATCCTGGTCTAGGAGAACAGGGTCTAATTAACTATGAATATATTTTACTCCAATATATTTGATAACATTATTTTACAGGGTTTGTTTGATATATGGACTAAGCTATAAAACACTTCTTGTGTAAATTAAGTCCTATCCATTTTGTTTAATTACTTAGTTACATCTTATTTAAATTGTTTATTAATTCATGCTTTGTTCGGTGAAGCATGAGGATAGAAAACAAATCTCCTTTGAATTAATTTTTAATTTGCTAAAACTTGTTCACTTCTTGGTTAAATTAATTCCTATCCATTTTGTTACATCTTATTTAATTGTTTATTAATTTTCGGTGAAGCATGAGGATAGAAACAAAGTCTCCTTTGAATTAATTTTTAATTGCTAAAACTTGGATAAGGAGCACACGTGAATAGGATCTGGATGAGACCCAAAAAGCTCGAGAGCCCCTCTATAAAAAGCCTTGTTGTAGAGCTTGAAGGTGGATCGAAATATTTTTCTGAAAAAAAAGGCTTTTCAAGTGCTCTCTCTTCCAAACTCTCCTGCTGCGGTCCAAGCTACGACGTGTTCACGTTTGATCGCTGCCGGAACTTCAACCCCAACATCTGAGCCCATCTAGGAGATCTTCTAAGTTGTTGGGTAACGCAATTTTTATTTCCTGCATTTAATTACTTGAAAGTGTGGGGTTGTCACACTTTCAATTCTTTTGTACTCGCCTACTCTATCGGGGTTTACCGGTAGAGAGTTTTAGTGGATTGCCCAACGGAAAGGTCCGAGGGACCTGGGCCTTCGAGTAGAAGTCGCCGAAGGCTCCGAACGAAGTAAAACTACCTGTGTCGTTTGTATTGGTTTTTCGTTCGTGTTTTGTTTTTTCCGCTGTGCACGCTTTTTAAAGCCCTCTAATTTTTTAATAGTCACGTGATTCACCCCCCCCCCCACTCACGTGCATCGATCCTACATAGACATCATAGGGCAGCGTAATAACTTTAACTTATACATGCCCTACTAATATTTTTAACATAATGACATGGGAACTTGGCATATTAACTTCATACTTAGCATCATATCATGTCATACTTAGCATAATGTCATACTTAGTATCATGTCATAGAGTCACATAAGTCGTCATTCAAGCACATAAATAGTAAAGATAAGTTCTATCATAAGACGAGCAAACATATTGTTTCTTGGCCAAGTCACTATCACACACATGCGTTCTTGCCCTCCTGCTGCTTCCATTATTGTCCCCTTGAATGATCAGCGTATAAGGAAATAAGACTATAAGCACAGAGGTTTAGTAAGACTCTTTTCTACTCACAAAAACCATTCATCATCTCATAATGAGCACATGAATCATTAACATACTTGGTGCTCTACTTAGAACATAACATCTTGGATCACTTATCAAATACATAGCATGGCATGAACATAAACATAAGTGAACATTCATAAGCATGGCATGATACATGGCATAAACATAAACATAGTAAACATTCTAAGCATTCTAGACATGGCATACTACATGGTATAAACATGTCTATAAGGTGTAAACCAACCTGTATGGCCTAAACATAGACATACTTCCTATCATAGCATGTGAACATCTTCTTAACATAATCATGACATAGATCATTTAATCTCATGCATCTTTCTTAACATGAAGCGTAAGCATAAAATCTTATTAGCATAGCATAATGCATAACATGAATGAATGCATGAGTGAAATGCATATACATAAGGATGCTTAACTTTTAAAAACATACTTTTAAATGCTTAAACATAATCATCATATCATTGGGCCCTGGCTTGTACCCCATACATACATCATAAGCGCACATCCCTAAGTAAATATGAGGTAGCTAGCCTCGACCTACTAGGGTAAGGACAGCATAGTCGGTAGTCCCCGAACCGAGGCGTTCTTAAGGTGCCCATCCCTGTTGCACAGCTTCGGTAGTGCCAGAACCGTGGATAGCATAGTCGGTAGTCCAGAACCGGGGCGTTCTTAAGGTGCCCATCCCTTGGACCCATACTTCGGTCCGGTACAAGCCCATTCATAAAGTAAAATACTTTACATGCTTCATCATTCATAAGACATTCATGGCATCTTTAACATAGCATAACTTGTTACGGCTCGGCCCGTCTACCGGCCCATTTACCAGTCCTCACGACCGTCGTACCGTCGACCATCGACCGTGTCGTTTAACATATTTATGCCTTAAAGACATAAGCATCATCTTTCATTCATAAAATGACATGCATCTTCTTTCGTAAAACATGGCATGCATCATCATTCATAAAACATGGCATGCATCATCCTTCGTAAAACATGGCATACATCATTCTTATCATGAACCTAAACATAACATACTTATCATGGCATCATTCTTACCGTGAACATGAATAGGACATACCTATCATGCCATCATTCTTAACGTAAATATAAACCTAACATACTTATCATGACATCATTCTTATCATGAACATAAACCTACCATACTTATCGTGGCATCATTCTTATCTTGAACATAAACCTAACATACTTATCATGGCATCATTCATATCATGAGCATACACAATAACATAGCATGGTTCTTAACATAACATGAGCTTATAACATAGCATGGTTCTCTACATAACATAAGCATACATAGGTAGGACTTCCATAAACATGCTACCTACCATCTAAGTGCATGGCATAAAACATAAGGCATTCATAAATAACCCTATTAAGCATGACATCCAATCATAACCATACAAACATAAAACATGGTGCTTGAGGTTAGGGTTATAGGTAACATGATTTCTACCACATGCTTGACCTACATATATGTATATACACTTCATGGTAAACATAAACCATCATTCTTTGAACCCTAACTCCACCCCAAACCCTAGATACATGGCTGGGCCGAACCCTATAGGGAGGAGTTTCATCAATTCCATAAACATGTAAGATAGCATAAGGTAAAGGAACAACCATACATCATCTATGAGTCCATAGGACGCCATTGGGGCTCATGATTAGGGTTAACCCTAACCTTTAGGTCCCCTTCCTAGGGCTGGCCGAAACCTAATAAGACATGGGTGCATGGAAAAATTCCATTAACATCCCCAATCAACTATTAAACATTCACCATACCATACCATAGGGTCATTAGGGCCCTTACTTGAGGTAAGCCCCTAACCCTTGGCCCTAGGCTCTTCTTGGCCGAACCCCATAAGGTCACAAAACCTTGTAAAAATTTCACATAAATCCCTTCATCCTCCCTTTGTACCATAAGGGTACACAAGATACATGAGTGAAGGGTTAAATCCAACTCTAGCCATGAAAATCCCTATAATGGTACCCCACCCTAAGGGGGTCTTACGGTACTCCAAAAATTCCCAAAAATTATATTTATTCCTTAAACATCATGAGAACACCTTAGAAAGCATAATCAAGATTTTTAACATCATCATGGATCCCAAAACCTTGGTGGCCGAAAGTCATAAGGGTCTAAACATGCTTTTTCTCAACATCAAAACCCAACATCAAACCTTATATGATGCTAAAAATCATGAAAATCATAAGGAACTATTATACCACAGGTGAGGGAGTCTTACCTTGGTTGATCTTGATTATAAACCTTAGATTTGAGAGAAGGATGGAAGTCTTGTTGCCTCTTGACCACCCTTAGCCCTTGTACTCTTGTGAAAACCTTAGATCTTGGAGATGAAGCCTTGGTGGAACTTTTTCCAAGGGAGAATCCCCTCTTGGGGTTTCGGCTAGGATGAAGAAGGAGGAAGAATGAAACTCCCATTCCCCTTCTTTATAACACATTAAGGAGGGTAAGTGAAGAGTCATGGTGTCTCTTCATCTTCCCTTAAGCCTTAACCAAACTCCATTTCATTCCCTCATAACATTCCCTTGCTAGGTGAGTTGGTTAGAGCATGCATGGTTGTACAAGAGGTCTAAGGTTTAATCCTTGGACTATGCACCTTATTTTTATTTTATTTTTCCTTTTATTTTCTATTATTTTCCCCAAAATTCCGAAAATCCTCTAAAAATTCCCCGATAATTATGTTAATATTTCTCATTAAAACCCCTTTATATTTCTATAAATTTTTACCTAAAATTCACCAATAATCATGGTACTAGAATGCCCATATAAGGCCCATTAGTGCCTATTTTCCAATTTAAATAGGGAACCATGCTAAAACTCATCCATAATCATACTAATATTCCTAATTAAAATCCATTTATATTTATATTAAATTCTACCTAAAATCCACTAATAATCATGGTACTAGAAAAGCCCATATAAGGCCCATTAGTACTTAGTTTCTCAATTTACATGAGAAAAATCATGGATTTCTAGGCTAAGGTTCGTACTAATATCTCTAGGTCCCTCAGAAAATTATCTAGATATGATCAATATTTTGAAGAAAATATTGAGAGAATTTTCCGGGTCGTTACAATCCCCCATAACTCGTGAAAGTTCGTCCTCGAACTTAGAATAACTCCGGGTACTTGCGTCTCATCTCGTCCTCGCGTTCCCAGGTAGCTTCCTCGAACCGTTGACTTTGCCATCGGACCTTGACTAAGGGTACCTTCTTGCTCTAGTTTTGTCTATTATTAAGCTATTCACGAAAGAATATAATTTAACTTATTCCTGGTTAATTGCATTCGCTACTTCAAACTAGAATCTAACTTTCATTTACTATGCACATATTTATCATCTATGCACCAACTTATCACCCCGAAGCTCCTCTCAATTAGAACTACTTTCAGTGTCTTTGCTTCTCACATACTGTGACGCCCGCCCTTATATCTACTCTCGGGCAGGGTCACGTACTATCATTCGTATAAATTTTTTTTCTCAAAGTACTAATAACAAAGTACTAAGCATGCTTGTTCAAAACTAACCTATAACATGATAGGTTCAACTCATAATATAATCCATGTGTAACATTCATTACTAAAGAAATGTTAACATAAGCATAATATTGTAGATATGAAGTGTTGGATCGAGAAAGACCGATAGGGGGGGGGGGTGAATATCGGAAAATGTTCGGATTTAAAAGAAAGAGTAAGTGCGCGGCGGAATAAAAACAAACAACGCAAACACCAAGGTTTTACTTGGTTCGGAGCCTGGGTCGACTCCTTCTCCAAGGCCCACGGTCGTTGACCGTTTACTTTGGGCAATTCTATAATGCGTTAAACGATTACAAAGTGAGATTACAAAATTACTGTAAATAAAAATATACACTTTGTTTTACCAACTCCCGGTGTAGATCGAGATTCGGTGCAGTGGGAGGTTGACGGCGCTTCGTTCTTGAGTCGGGAAGTTTCTGGAGCAGAGCACGGTCGTCAGAGCGTTTGGATGCGTTGAATGAAAGCTGTGTTGAAGCTAGGGGTCGAGGGGTGCTATTTATAGCACCTAGGGGCGCCCTGGTCGTCGAGGGCGCCCTGCCACGTGTCACCCGATCAGTGCTTCGCTCGGTCAAGAGTTATCGCACCGGAATAGGGATGAGGTTTGACCTCTGGGGCGCCCTGGTCGCTGAGGGCGCCTTGGTTGACCCGGTCTTCTCGGCTGGATTGAGTTGAAGCTTCGCAGAGAGAGCTGGAGGTGCCTTGGCTGCTGAAGGCGCCTTGGCTGCTGAAGGCGCCTTGGCTGCTGAAGGCGCCTTGGCTGCTGAAGGCGCCTTCGCTGCTGAGGGCGCCTTGCCCAGTAAGCAGCTGAAGCTTATTTTGCTTCGCTTGGTTCTGGTTCACCTTGAGGGCGCCCTGGACACTCAGGGCGCCTTGCTCAGCTGTTGCCTCACTCCTTTGAGGCTCTCTGAGTTGCAGACACACGTTCCTTTGGTCCTGCATCAAGGGTTAGTCCAAAACACAACAAAACAATTAATAATTATTTTATACAACCTTAGCTGTCTTGGTTCTGACTTTGGTCTCCAAAATGGAGCCCTAGGTCGAACCGACGCCTAATGTTCCCTCAAGGGGAACGCGTCCTCACCTACTCCTCTCGGGAGAATTTACCTGGTGCCAACCGGATCCTCCAGTTGGACTTTTGCCCAGCAGCCCTTCGCCAGGTCTTGAGTTTCGCCCAGCAGCCCTTCGCCAGGACTTGGTTTTTGCCCAGCAGCCCTTCGCCAGATCTTGAGTTCCTGACAGCCCATCGTCAGGTGCCTAGCATCCCTTCGCTAGGACTTGGTTTTCGCCCAGCAACCCTTCGCCAGGACTTAGTTTCCTGACAGCCCATCGTCAGGTGACTTGGTTTCCTGCACTCTCAAGCAGCATTGTTAGACAACAAATAACCCTTAACTTTGAATCCTTTGCCAATATCAAAACAAGGTTCGATCTGGTGCTTCCTGCACCAACATGAAGATCTTTATTTCCCGAGCCACCACCCCACACATCTTCAGCCCTCCTGCCTCTTCCTTTAGTTTAAGTGTCCCTTACCCTGATCTGCAGCATAAGACAACACATAAACTAGTAAGCACAAATGCTTAGTAAGGATCCTGTCCTACTCGCAAAATCGGATATCATAAAAAGATAAGAGAATAAATCACATTCAAGCATGGTAAGTGTTTAAGCATGTTAAACATCTAAGCATATTAACTTCATAGGAAGGTTTCTTTGAAAACATATAAACATAATACTTGAACATAGCATAATCATTAGGGCCCGGCTTGTACTTCATGTTTTGCGCGCGCCCCTGAATAGGAACGAGGTAGCTAATCCCGAACCACTAGGGTTTACTAGGCCTTCTCAGAAGTCCTTCAGCCTAGTATCATTATCATTTGACTCGCTTTAAGAGTCTATAGTACAAGCTATTACAAAATAAAATAATTATCATGTTCTTCATTTTCATAAAGTATGCTCTTAATCCCAACCTTCTAAGGAAGCATTCTATAGGCCCTAAGCCTTCTTCGTTCATGCCCTACAAGGCTCATTCTTATGCATATGTATGCATCCATAATCATGATAACTAGCCTAGTATAAAGCATGCATTTCATAAGGGTGCCCCATGGGCTATAATGCATGCTCATACATAGATCTCCATAATCATGATAACTAGCCTAGTATAAAGCATGCATTTCATAAGGGTGCCCTATGGGCTATAATGCATGCTCATACATAGATCATAATTCAACCCCTTAAACATATCTTATATATGACAAGGTTGATCACATAAATCATATTCATATCATAGGAAGTGGTAGCATGCTTCATGGGTAAATCAAATGGTTACTAACCCTAAAACTAGGGTCTTGGCCGAAACTCAAGGCTAGGGAGAGTTCCATTTTTCCTAATCCAACATTCCATTTAAACATTTCCTTTGAATATCACATGCATATACATCTCATATCATTTTACATAAGCATATCACATAAAATAATTTAACCTTTACAAACCCTAAGGTTTCATGCCATGGCCGAATGGTGTAGGGTAGGGAAACTAGGGTTTTGAAATTAAACCTTCACACAAGCATTTATTCAAACACCTTGTCTACACTACTAGGCATAGATTCATCATAGGCAAATCAAGCATCCCTAAACCCTAATCTTCCTAGGTTGGCCGAATGATGTAAGGGTAGGGTAGGCTAGGTTTTTGACATCCAATCTTCACACAAACATTTATTCAAACACCTTACCTACACTACTAAACATGGACACATCATAGGATAGCAAACAACCCAAAAAAACCTAGCCCATTCCCTCTTGGCCGAAAGTTGTAGGGTGGATAACCCTACTTTTCCTTATCACAACATGATGGAAACAACATACATCCATACCCTAAGTTCCTAGGAGTATCCTCATGCATCAAGAAGCAACCTAGACCCTTGTCTTGGTGGTGGCCGAATGGTTACAAGGGAGGAACTCCCATTTTCGAAACAAGGACACCAAAGAAACATTCAATAACAATTACACTGCAGGCGAGGGGATACTTACATCCTTTCGCTTGAATTTCGCCTTCCCTAGATCCTTAGGGTACCCTTGGTTGAAGGAGAAGTGGAGGTTCCTTTCGCCAAAACTCCTCTAGAACTTCTTGACCCTAGTGGAGGGCAAGACCCTTTAGATAGTCTCCTTCCTTCCACTTCCCTAGGGTTAGAAACCCTAGGTTGTATTTTTCGAAAACACAAGGGAGAGGGGCAATGAAGTTTCGGTGGGCAAGAGAAAAGGAAGAAGAAGAGGAAGTTACTCACACCTCTTCCCTCTCTTATTTATACTTTTCTCATGAAAAGATATGTCTCTTCACTATTACATGCTTAACAAGCATGTTTCTTATTCTCTCAACAAGAAACAATGCTTGGTGTAGTGGTTAAGATATGGAGAGTGCAACGAGGAGGTTCATGGTTCAATCCTTGCTTCCTCCCTTCTATCTCTTCTTTTTATCACAATTTGCACTAATCCATATCAAAGCCCTTTAAGCCAAGCCTATCATGAAATTTCATTATATTAATAATATTTCATGAATTCATAATATTTCATAATATTCCATAAATATTATTTCATAATATTTTTAATATTTCATATTCATGAATCTATAATATTTCATGAATCCCATAATATTTCATATTCATGAATTCATAATATTTTCTAATATCCATGATACTATTTCATGAATTTCATAATATTTCATATTCATGAATTTATAATATTTTCTAATATCCATGATACTATTTCATGAATTTCATAACATTTTATATGGAAAAATTTTGGGGCATTACACATACGTCTTTTATCTGTATTAAACTAAACGAAAATTACAATTATTATTATATGATCCTCTCTTATTACATTCAGTGTCATACTTCAAGTCTACTCCTCAACAACATAATTACTGAATTATGTAAGTACAACTCTTTCTCCTTTCCACTCGAATCTCCTTACCCCTTTTTCCGAGAATTATTCTTACTTTATTATTATCTATTCTAATAGTATATTTGTTTCTACGTAACATAACTTCTCATAGTACCTAAACTCATGTATCGCTTATTCTATTACTTCCTATTCTAGTTATTTAAGCTACTTACTCTGTCTTAACTACCTAACCTATAATGCATACAGTCTCTGTTAATTATACTAAAATTTCTCAATTAAATTCATAAAATTAGCTTATTATCTTAGCTATAATGCCTATTCGTCATAGTGAATTTGCGTTATTCATCTTAGCCTATTATCTTTTATGTTGGTCTATTTTACTCACATGTATCGTTTCTGATATATACTATCTGTTACATTATATTATCATTACATACTAATTCTGGTACTTAAAATTCATCTTGTAAAATTTATGGCAAAGTCTCATCGAAGCTTTCAACTTACCTTTCACTGAAATAACACATTGACATTGCTTTTAACTTAACCTACTTCTATAATGGTTATTTATTTATCTCAAAGTTTCTACTAACAAACTACAACTATTGTATATACTATCTTTTATTAGGACACGACAAGAATTCCGATTATATTTTACTTACTAATAAATAATATTAAATACTTGTAAGAAAGATGATTTCGAGTATTCATTCCATTGTTTTCGCTCAATCCAAATTACTTTACTGTCCTCGTGAACTGTTACTATCTTAATTGAACCACATATTATACTAAACTTCTAACTTTCTGTTCTATCATTCCATAGTCTTCTTTCACGTATCCAAATACCTTTTCTCATTTATCAGCCACGCTTTCTCCACTCTGATCGCAAAAATCACATTCTTATGATCTCCGTATCTTACTTCTCCATCAAGAATTTATAAAATATTCCTATATCGATCTTTTCCAAAATCTATACCTTGTTAGGTCGTTTCACCTAGTAAGTTTGCTTGAAAAGAAGCTCTTACTACATTCTTGCCTCTGATAACACTAACCTCTAGTTCCTTCATACAGAGTTATAGCTAAGGTCCTATTCGCTGATCTCTATCACGCCTTCTTTTGCATATCTAGTTCTTACTCTCTTTCTTTCCTGTATCAAGAATATTACCCTATGGCTACTACTATATATATATCTGCTTGAGAATTCAAATAACTTAACACATTAATCTATTCCTAATAGATATACATCACTAAGTCTTCATTTCATAACCACTCCAATCTCTTAGAATACCTATACCAAATACTCTACTCCCTTAATACTACAGTTAATAAGTCTCCCTTAATAAAGCACCATCCTTTCTTTACTTCTATGCTCATCACTAAATATTAACATACACCTTTTATCAGCAGTACAAACTTGCTTTGGTCCACTACTTTTCTTAATTCCAAACAGTCATGACACTCATATAGATAATGTCCTTATTACTTTACACATTCCTCCTCTCACATCTACTTGCTCTCCTTTTCCGATTTACTCCGTTTTGCCACCACTCACTCATTTACTATATTTATTCCATCTGACAGTAGCTACTTAAGTTAAATCTCTACGGATCACCCTCGCTCTTTATCACTCACATATAAAATACAAGTAAGGCTACTATAAGTGATTGCTATTCCTACCCATATATCAATCTCGAAAGTAATTGGTTTCATACAAAATAATTAAAGTAAAGTATCGTTCATTGTTACATATCCTAAAGTACTTTTCATCATAAAACATCGTTCATACTTGCATATTCTAAAATCATAAAGTATCCTACAAGTGCTTACTATCATAAAATATGCAGAAAGGTACTTACTTGGAAGCGGCAGGAAGAGGACTTGATGTGTGTGTAGTGAGATGGTTACTACTCTGATACCAACCTGTAACGCCCGCTTTTTTTTTCATAAAGCGGCGTTACGTTAACATCCTTAGGGCATGTAGACATCATAGGGCAGCGGAATAACTTTAACTTATACATGCCCTACTAACATTCTTAACATAATGACATGGGAACTTAGCATATTAACTTCATACTTAGCATCATATCATGTCATACTTAGCATCATGTCATAGAGTCACATAAGTCGTCATTCAAGCACATAAATAGTAAAGGTAAGTTCTATCATAAGACGAGCAAACATATTGTTTCTTGGCCAAGTCACTATCACACACATGCGTTCTTGCCCTCCTGCTGCTTCCATCATTGTCACCTTGAATGATCTGCGGTATAAGGAAATAAGACTATAAGCACACAGGTTTAGTAAGACTCTTTCCTACTCACAAAAACCATTCATCATCTCATAATGAGGACATGAATCATTAACATACTTGGTGCTCTACTTAGAACAAGTATGATGAATGAATGATGATGAATGAATGATGATGAATGAAAAAGCATGTGAAAGCATTTATTTTATTTTATGGGCTTGTACCGGACCGAACGCATGTGAAAAAGCATGTGAAAGCATGTGAAATCATTAACATACTTGGTGCTTTGATACCAACCTGTAATGCCCACTTTTTTTTTTCATAAAGCGGCGTTACGTTAACATCCTTAGGGCATGTAGACATCATAGGGCAGCAGAATAACTTTAACTTATACATGCCCTACTAACATTCTTAACATAATGACATGGGAACCTTGACATATTGACTTCAAACTTAAGCATCACATCATATCATACTTAACATCACATCATAGAGTTCCATAAGTCATTATTAAAGCATATAAGTAACCAAAGTAAGGTTCTAACATAAACGGTCAACATATAGTTTCCTGGGCCAAGTCACTACCACACACATGCGTTCTTGCCCTCCTGATGCTTCCATCATTGTCCCCTTGAATGATCTGTGGTATAAGGAAATAAGACTATAAGCACACAGGCTTAGTAAGACTCTGTCCTACTCACAAAAATCATTCATCATCTCATAATGATCACATGAATCATTAACATACATGGTGCTCTACTTAGAACATAACATCTTGGATCACTTATCAAATACATAGCATGGCATGAACATAAACATAAGTGAACATTCTTAAGCATGGCATGATACATGACATAAACATAAACATAGTAAACATTCGTAAGCATGGCATGATACATGGCATAAACATAAACATAGTAAACATTCTAAGCATGGCATGATACATGGCATAAACATAAACATAGTAAACATTCTAAGCATTCTTGACATGGCATACTACATGGTATAAACATGTCTATAAGGTGTAAACCAACCTGTATGGCCTAAACATAGACATACTTCCTATCATAGCATGTGAACATCTTCTTAACATAATCATGACATAGATCATTTAATCTCATGCATCTTTCTTAACATCAAGCGTAAGCATAAAATCTTATTAGCATAGCATAATGCATAACATGAATGAATGCATGAGTGAAATGCATATACATAAGGATGCTTAACTTTTAAAAATATACTTTTAAATGCTTAAACATAATCATCATATCATTGGGCCCTGGCTTGTACCCCATACATACATCATAAGTGCACATCCCTAAGTAAATACGAGGTAGCTAGCCTCGACCTACTAGGGTAAGGACAGCATAGTCGGTAGTCACCGAACCGAGGCGTTCTTAAGGTGCCCATCCCTATTGCACAGCTTCGGTAGTGCCAGAACCGTGGACAACATAGTCGGTAGTCCAGAACCGGGGCGTTCTTAAGGTGCCCATCCCTTGGACCCATACTTCGGTCCGGTACAAGCCCATTCATAAAGTAAAATACTTTACATGCTTCATCATTCATAAGACATTCATGGCATCTTTAACATAGCATAACTTGTTACGGCTCGGCCCGTCTACCGGCCCATTTACCGGTCCTCACGACCGTCGTACGGTCGACCATCGACCGTGCCATTTAGCATATTTATGCCTTAAAGACATAAGCATCATCTTTCATTCATAACATGACATGCATCTTCTTTCGTAAAACATGGCATGCATCATCATTCATAAAACATGGCATGCATCATCCTTCATAAAACATGGCATACATCATTCTTATCATGAACCTAAACATAACATACTTATCATGGCATCATTCTTATCATGAACATGAATAGGACATACCTATCATGGCATCATTCTTAACGTGAATATAAACCTAACATACTTATCGTGGCATCATTCTTATCATGAACATAAACCTAACATACTTATCATGGCATCATTCTTATCTTGAACATAAACCTAACATACTTATCATGGCATCATTCATATCATGAGCATACACAATAACATAGCATGGTTCTTAACATAACATGAGCTTATAACATAGCATGGTTCTCTACATAACATAAGCATACATAGGTAGGACTTCCATAAACATGCTACCTACCATCCAAGTGCATGGCATAAAACATAAGGCATTCATAAATAACCCTATTAAGCATGGCATCCAATCATAACCATACAAACATAAAACATGGTGCTTGAGGTTAGGGTTATAGGTAACATGATTTCTACCACATGCTTGACCTACATATATGTATATACACTTCATGGTAAACATAAACCATCATTCTTTGAACCCTAACTCCACCCCAAACCCTAGATACATGGATGGGCCGAACCCTATAGGGAGGAGTTTCATCAATTCCATAAACATGTAAGATAGCATAAGGTAAAGGAACAACCATATATCATCTATGAGTCCATAGGACGCCATTGAGGCTCATGATTAGGGTTAACCCTAACCTTTAGGTCCCCTTCCTAGGGCTGGCCGAAACCTAATAAGACATGGGTGCATGGAAAAATTCCATTAACATCCCCAATCAACTATTAAACATTCACCATACCATACCATAGGGTCATTAGGGCCCTTACTTGAGGTAAGCCCCTAACCCTTGGCCCTAGGCTCTTCTTGGCCGAACCCCATAAGGTCACAAAACCTTGTAAAATTTCCACATAAATCCCTTCCTCCTCCCTTTTTACCATAAGGGTACACAAGATACATGAGTGAAGGGTTAAATCCAACTCTAGCCATAAAAATCCCTATAATGGTACCCCACCCTAAGGGGGTCTTAGGGTACTCCAAAAATTCCCAAAAATTATATTTATTCCTTAAACATCATGAGAACACCTTAGAAAGCATAATCAAGATTTTTAACATCATCATGGACCCCAAAACCTTGGTGGCCGAAAGTCATAAGGGTCTAAACATGCTTTTTCTCAACATCAAAACCCAACATCAAACCTTATATGATGCTAAAAATCATGAAAATCATAAGGAACTATTATACCACAGGTGAGGGAGTCTTACCTTGGTTGATCTTGATTATAAACCTTAGATTTGAGAGAAGGATGGAAGTCTTGTTGCCTCTTGACCACCCTTAGCCCTTGTACTCTTGTGAAAACCTTAGATCTTGGAGATGAAGCCTTGGTGGAACTTTTTCCAAGGGAGAATCCCCTCTTGGGGTTTCGGCTAGGATGAAGAAGGAGGAAGAATGAAACTCCCATTCCCCCTCTTTATAACACATTAAGGAGGGTAAGTGAAGAGTCATGGTGTCTCTTCATCTTCCCTTAAGCCTTAACCAAACTCCATTTCATTCCCTAATAACATTCCCTTGCTAGGTGAGTTGGTTAGAGCATGCATGGTTGTACAAGAGGTCCAAGCTTCAATCCTTGGTCTATGCACCTTATTTTTATTTTATTTTTCCTTTTATTTTCAATTATTTTCCCCAAAATTCCGAAAATCCTCTAAAAATTCTCCCATAATTATGTTAATATTTCTCATTAAAATCCCTTTATATTTCTATAAATTTTTACCTAAAATTCACCAATAATCATGGTACTAGAAAGCCCATATAAGGCCCATTAGTGCCTATTTTCCAATTTAAATAGGGAACCATGCTAAAACTCATCCATAATCATAATAATGTTCCTAATTAAAATCCATTTATATTTATATTAAATTCTACCTAAAATCCACTAATAATCATGGTACTAGAAAAGCCCATATAAGGCCCATTAGTACTTAGTTTCTCAATTTACATGAGAAAAATCATCGATTTCTAGGCTAAGGTTCGTACTAATATCTCTAGGTCCTTCGGAAAATTATCTAGACATGATCAATATTTTGAAGAAAATATTGAGAGAATTTTCCGGGTCGTTACAGAGGGGGGGGTGAATATTGCGAATCACTTTTTCTTTGAAGATTTAGCAAGTTTCTGCACTTGAAGTTGTTAGTAGCACAACGGAAGTTTGGAAGACAGAAAATGCAGAAACTAAAACAGAAAACTAACTAGCAAGATTAGCATGATCGCTAACAAGGAGATTTTACATGGTTCGGGGATAACTTGCCCCTACTCCTTGGCGTGCCCTTAAGGTGGGCGATCCCTTGATCGTCGGCAGATCAAGCCCCGGTTAACACCGGATAGTTCAGCAACCTCCTTCTCGGTGGAGAAACCTCTCCACAGTGTGTTTCAAACAAGGATATAGTTTAAGCACAAAGAAACAACAAGAAGGATCTTACTCAAACACTTAGCAAGGACAAAAACACAGCAAGCTTCCCTGAGCTCCACCCAGTGGCGATCTCACGCAAGAACCCTTCTTCGTGTCTTCCCACTGTCAGACTCCAAGCTTCTTGTTCCCTCCTTCAAGCGCTCAAGTAATGGACGATTACTTCTCAAATGTTTGCTCAAAAGTGAAGAAGACTTCAAGAACACAGCAAGCATGTTGTGGAGAACTCAAGGCACGGCAAGAACAAGTTTTTCAAAACTTCTACTTACTCGAAGCCAACTTCCGCCCTTTTCATTTTCCACACAGCTCCAGGTGACAACATCCCTGCTGCTCCCAGCTACCCATCTGCCAACACCAGCTTCCACTGAGCTATCTCTGGACTCACTGAGCATCCTTCAGCTAAGCTCCAGTCTCAGCTCCAGTCTGTAGCTCGGCCGTTGCAACCTGGGATGGGAAAACGGACAAACCTGCTCTAAGGAAAGCCTCCATTGACCTCTCCTTGAGTGTTTGAATCCTCTCCTGTCACCTGTAACTTAATCAGACTGTTAGAGCAGCAAATCATGTAGTAAATCAAATATCAGAGATAAACAGCAGCGAATCGGATATTGTCAGACGCGATCAGAGCGTCTGACAGTGCATTTTGAATTAAAGTGATCGGTCACCCGACCGATCAGAGAGCCTCCTGATCGGTCACCAGACCGATCAAACTGGTTCCAGACCGATCAAGATTCGTTCTGATCGATCCCCAACGCTCAATCAGAAATCGCGATTTCTTTGAGATTCTCCTGGACCGATCACCAGACCGATCCCAGGTCGTGGATCGCTCACCGAACCGATCCACCCTTATATTGGGCGATTTCTGAGTTTCGCAGGCTAATCCTTCTGATCGGTCAACTGACCGATCAGGGTGTCACCTAATCGGTCAACAGTCCGATCAGGTTATCACCAGACCGATCAGGAACCGTCCTGATCGATCTTAGTGAGAAGCCTGCGAAGCTGGATCGTTCACCAGAACGATGTGCACAGTGATCCTGATCGGTCATCTGACCAATCAGGAGCAGTTCAGCAAGGGAACTCAACCTCACTGCTTGCTCCCTGATCAGTCACCAGACCGATCAGGAGCCAGTCAATGGGTGAAACGTATACTCCCTGATCGTTCACTAGATCGATCAGGAGCAGCACAGTAGGTTCCCAACCTTACTGTGTGCTCTCTGATCGGTCACCAGACCGATCAGTCATCGCTGGATCGGTCACCGGACCGATCCACGAAGGAGCAGCGTGCCAGAATCCCTGATCGATCACCAGACCGATCCAGGGACTCAAACTCAGCCCTCCAAGCTAAGTTTCCATCCACCTTAGCCCTCCAAGCTAAGGATTTTCCATCTAACTCTCCAAGTTGGGAATTTGCACCTAACCCTCCAAGTTAGGACTTTTCACCTAGCCCTCCAGGCTAGGACTTTTCACCTAGCCCTCCAAGCTAGGACTTTTCACCCAACCCTTCCGAGTTAGAATTTCATCCAACCTAGCCCTCCAAGCTAGGCACCTGACCCTCCAAGCCAGGACTTTTTCACCTAATTCTCCAGGATGGGAATTTGCACCTAACCCTCCAAGTTAGGACTTTTCACCTAGCCCTCCAAGCTAGGACTTTTCACTCAACCCTTCCGAATCAGGACTTTTCCAACACCTAGCCCTCCAAGCTAGGATTTTTCACACCTAACCCTCCAGGTTAGGATTTTTCCAACACCTAGCCCTCTAGGCTAGAATCCTCCATATCATGCCTAATCCTCGATCAGGACTTAATCATAATCATCATAATCATCAACCTAAACTAAAATCGTTGTCAACACCAAAACAACAATCAGGGCTAGACTGCATTAACACTTGATACTGGGTGTAGCTTACATATATGTAATGACATACAGGGGCTAAGGAATAGAAGAAGACTCGTCAAGGGAGAAGCGAATTTGCGAGTTAGAAATGCAGCAAAGATTGCTGCTGTTGCCATCGGAACATATTTGCTAACGCTCCCTATTGGACTTTCCTTAGAATTGGATAATTGTTATTTTGTTCCTTCGTTAATAAAGAACATTGTATCTATTTCATGCTTGAATGAAAAGGGTTATCATTTAACTTTTAGTAACAATTGTTGTTACATAACTTTAAATGGTGTTCTTTATGGGACCGGAACTTTATGCAATGGTATCTACACGTTAGATTTATCCAGTGACGTTTTCAATATCGAAGTTAGCACCAAATGTGCTCGAATAGATAATCAAATAGACTCCTATATGTGGCATTGTCGTTTTGGCCATGTAAGCAAGAAACGCATGACCAAATTACACCGATGTGGAATTCTGGAATCATTTGAACCTGGTTCATTTGATACATGCGAATCATGCTTAAAAGGCAAGATGACCAAATTACCCTTTTTCGAAAAAGGTAAACCAGTGGGAGAATTGCTTGGTCTAATACATACTGATGTATGTGGACCACTGCCAACTCTTGCACTAGGAGGCTATAGCTACTTCATTACCTTTATCGATAATCACTCACGATACGGGTATGTGTTCTTAATGAAACACAAATCTGAAGCTTTTGAGATATTCAAAGAGTTCAGAAGTCAAGTAGAGAAACAGCTTGGCAAAAGTATTAAGATACTTCAATCCGATCGGGGTGGTGAATACTTAAGTCAAGAGTTTCAAGATTATCTTAGGGACAATGGGATATTGTCACAATGGACTCCGCCATATACACCACAGCATAATGGTGTATCTGAGAGGCGTAACCGAACCTTGATGGACATGGTTAGATCTATGATGAATCATGCAACTCTTCCAAAATCCTTTTGGGGCTATGCGCTTAAGACAGCTGTTTACATACTAAATAGAGTCCCGACCAAGGTAGTCTCTACTCTTCCATATGAGACGTGGAATAGTAAGAAACCTCATTTATCTCACCTAAAGATATGGGGTTGTCCTGCTTATGTAAAGCAGACTGTATCAGACAAATTGGATGATAAGTCTGATAAATGTCTATTTATTGGATACCCTAAGGAAACGAAAGGTTACCAATTCTATCATCCCTTGGAACAAAAAGTGTTTGCTTCAAGGCATGCTATATTTCTAGAAAAAGAATTTTTTTTACAAGAAAACAGTGGGAGTAACATTGAACTTGAAGAAGTTCAAGAAACTCCAATAGACATTACAGAGACACCTAGTCTAGACCCACAACCAATAACTCATAATGATGAGCTATCAGTTAAACCTAAAACACCACCACTTTTTCGTAGGTCTGATAGGGCACGCAATATTCCAGAGAGATACGGATTTCTCATAAGTGAATCGAACGACGTGTTACTCATTAACGATGACGAACCTATCAGTTATGAAGATGTTCTGAAAAATTCAAAAAGGGATAAATGGCTTGAAGCCATGAAGTCGGAAATGTATTCCATGTACAAAAATCAAGTATGGGACTTGGTTAACCCACCTGAAGGGATTAAGCCCATAGGGGTGCAAGTGGGTTTTCAAGAAGAAAACAGACATGGAAGGTAATGTTGTTACCTTTAAGGCTAGATTAGTGGCAAAAGGATATCGTCAGAAACAAGGAATTGATTATGATGAAACCTATTCGCCAGTAGCTATGTTAAATCCATTCGGATGCTCCTGGCCATAGCAGCTCATTATGATTATGAGATATGGCAAATGGATGTGAAAACAACTTTCGTTAATGGAAACCTGCTTGAGGATGTATACATGATACAACCTGAAGGTTTCACATCGGTTAATAAAACCAAAGTATGCATGCTTTGACGATCCATATACGGTCTAAAGCAAGCATCCAGGAGCTGGAACATCCGTTTTGATGAGACAACAAAGAGTTTGATTTCTCACAAAATCCTGACGAACCTTGTGTGTACAAGAAGGTTAGTGGGAGTGCAGTCGTATTCCTAGTGTTATATATCGATGACATATTACTTATAGGAAATGATATATCAGTCTTACAGTCAGTTAAAATTTGGATGCCCAAAACTTTCTCCATGAATGACCTGGGAGAAGCAACCTATATCCTTGGAATTAGAATCTATAGAGATAGATCAAAACGGTTACTTGGTCTTTTGTAGTCTACATATATAGACCGAATGCTAGAAAGGTTTAGCATGTCGGAATCCAAGAAAGTTTACCTTCCCATCAGGCATGGGATCAACCTTTCGAAGTCTATGTGTCCGCGCACAGAAGACGAGAGGATTTTCATGAGTAAGATTCCTTATGCATCCGCGATAGGATCTATCATGTATGCTATGTTATGTATTAGGCCCGATGTATCGTATGCTCTGAGCGTCACAAGCATATACCAGTCTAATCCAGGAATGGATCATTGGGCAGCTGTCAAGACAATATTCAAGTACTTAAGAAACACTAAGGATGTGTTCCTAATATATGGAGAAGGTGATATGGTAATACATGGGTATACAGATGCCAGTTTCCAGACAGATAAGGATGACTCCAAATCTCAGTTCGGATACGTATTTATTTTGAATGGATGCGTAATAAGTTGGAAGAGTTCCAAGTAAGACACAGTAGCGGATTCTACCACGGAAGCGGAATATATTACAGCTTCGGAAGCAGCAAAGGAAGCAGTCTGGATCAAGAAGTTTATCTTAGAACTTGGTGTGGTTCCAACCATTGATGAAGCAATATCGGTTTACTACGACAACAATGGAGCTATTGCACAAGCGAAGGAACCAAGGTCTCATCAGCGATCCAAACATGTGCTTCGCCGCTATCATCTGATCAGAGAGATTATAAGTAGGAATGATATACAAGGCCCTGTCTCAAAGCAAGTTTGAGGGTCATGTTAGAGCCTATGGTATTGGTTGTTGGTGCAGAATGCACCCAAGTCAAACCTATGTTTTGATATTGGCAAAAGAGTTCAAAAGTTAAGGGTTAGTTGTTGTCTAACAAGTTTCTTGAGTGTACAGGAATAGCCCTAGCGAAGGAATGCTAGGCACTGGCAAAGGAATGCCAGCCAGAAGAAAAGCCCTAGCGAAGGACTGCTAGGCTCTGGCGAAGGACTGCCAGAATGGAGAAACCCTAGCGAAGGAATGCTAGGCCCTGACAAAGGGCTGCCAGAAGAAAAGACCTAGCGAAGGGCTGCTAGGCACCAAGCGAATGGCTGCTTGGTACTCAAGACCTAGCGAAGGGCTGCTAGGCACAAAGCGAAGGGCTGCTTGGTAATCAAGACCTGGCGAAGGGCTGCCGGGCAAAAGTCCAACTGGAGGAGCCGGTTGGCACCAAGTAAATTCTCCCGAGAGGAGTAGGTGAGGGCGCGTTCCCCTTGAGGGAACATTAGGCGTCGGTTCGACCTAGGGCTCCATTTTGGAGACCAAAGTCAGAACCAAGACAGCTGAAGCTGTAGAAATTAAATTAAATATTTGTTTTATTGTGTTTTGGACTAACCCTGGAAGCAGGACCGAAGGAACGTGTGTCTGTAGCTCAGAATGCCTCAAAGGAAAGAGGCAACTGCTGACCAGGGCGCTCGGAGTGTCTCGGGCGCCCCCAAGGTGAACACAAAACACAAAGAAAGCAAATGAACCTCGACAGCACATTCTGAGGGCGCCCCCGCTGTCCCGGGCGCCCCCATGGCAAACCAACTGAAGAGTTAAGCTGCTGCCGCGTCTGCACTGCGCACCGAGGGCGCCCCCGCTGTCCCGGGCGGCACCGCTGTCCCGGGCGCCCCCAGCCTTACCAAGGAGAGCTCAGCGCTGTGGATAAGGTTTGGCCGGGTCAACCAGGGCGCCCCCAGCGTCCAGGGCGGCCCTGTCAAAGGGTTATCCCGAGTTCTTAGGGATAAACCCTTGACTGCGCCTTGTGTGGATCTGCAGCCACGTGGGGGCGGGCGCCCCCGTCGACCAGGGCGCCCCCAGGCACTATAAAAAGGGCCCTCGACCCTCCTCTTCAAAACACTGCTTTCATTCAACGCATCCAAACGCTCTGACGACCGCGCTCTGCTCCGGAAGCTTCCCGACTCAAGAACGAAGCGCCGTCAACCTCCCACTGCACCGAAACTCAATCTACACCGGGAGTTGGTAAAACAAAGTGTATATTTCTATTTACAGTAATTTTGTAATCTCACTCTGTAACCATTTTGCGCACTATAGAATTGCCCAAAGTAAATGGTCAACGACCGTGGGCCTTGGAGTAGGAGTCGACCTAGGCTCCGAACCAAGTAAAACCTTGGTGTTTGCGTTGTTTGTTTTTATTCCGCCGCGCACTTACTCTTTCTTTTAAATCCGAACATTTTTCGATATTCACCCCCCCTCTATCGGTCTTTCTCGATCCAACAAGTGGTATCAGAGCGGGGTTATTCAAAGTTGGTGCAACCACCACTTTGAAATTTTTTTTCGGATTTTTTTCGCTTTATTTTTCAAATAAATAATATCTGTGAGTGTATTTTTTCGTCTTTTTCAATTCTGAATTCTCATTTTCTCACCATAAGTCAGAATTGATAAAAGAATCAATTTGTGAAAACTTGTCGTAAATTTTTTTTACTATTATTTTAATATTTTTCCTCGAAATTCGTGCTATCTTAATTCGAGAAATATTTTTTCTTACTTTTTCTTCATTAATCAAAATTGTTAAGGTCAACATTTTCAAAAATTTTATTATTATTATTTTACCTCAAAATTCGTGCAAACACCTTTTGAGCTTGTTTTTCTCTCTCTCCCGCACTACTAATCCAAGACTAAGTCTTGGTACATCTCTATTTTTTTTCCTTGTGTGCAAGATTTATCCTTAATGGCTAATCAAGAATGGAATAGTATTCGTCCGCCTCTATTCTCTGGCGAGAACTTCAGAACCTGGAAAAGTCTAATGGAATCCCACCTGATGGACAATCTAGATCTCTGGTTGATAATTCAAACAGGGTTCCACCTCCCTACAGAAGATGGACTATCAATTGCATGGGACAAACTGGATGAACCAACCCTCAACCAAATTGAGACTGATGCAAGAGCAACTGCAATTCTTCAATGCGGTTTAACTAACGAACAACTCAAGCTAGTTGGATCCTTCAACTGTGGTAAAGAAATGTGGGAGAAACTAATCAACCTACACGAAGAGAGCTCCGACATTGAGGTACTTGATGTCCAAGCACAGATAGCCGAATCAGAATCTGAACTCGAATCCAGAATCGAAATCGAACCAGTAGAATCAGACGACGAACTGACTAAGACGGTAACTAATTTTGAATCTTTTTCTAAATTAGAATTGAATAATCAAATAGATACTATAATGGTCGAGAAAGGTATAAGTTTTATTGCAGGGAAAACTCCAAGAGAACTGCAAAAGAGGCCTCAACTAGAACCTGAGTCCAACTCAGACTCAGAATCTGACGACAAAGAAAGGTTTCGTCGGAAACTTGTCCGGTTAGCTCGCGACCACTACAAAATACTAAGGAAACAATCAAGCAAAGGGAAGATGGCTAAAATCAAGGGGGAGACCTCCAAAAGGGAATCAAATGGTAAATTTACAGTATTTAATAATCCATTATTTACTATGAACAACATAATTAATTCATATGAAAATGTAATTCATAACATTGCTTATTGTGAAAATCTAGAATATTATTACCATTTTGAAGTGACTTAAATAATTTTTTATTAAATTGCATGTTTGATTGATTGATTGTTTATTTAATTTCTGCAATTTACCATGCTTAGACTTAGGTTTAGTTAGCTTAAGGACTTAACCAATTACTTGAAATTTAAAAACATATTATTGGGAGGAGGTGAGATGATAGTACGTTGGGGAAACCAACTCTAATAAGATCAAGTCTACTTGGTCTCTTTAGACTGGTGAAACCAGCCGAAGCTACCGATCCAAGACCCAAGCTAGTTAGACCAGAAATGACCTAATTTAATTTGAAAATGAAATTTTATTAAAAGGCTTTCTCAAGGAAAGGGTGGATGATCCCATAAGGCTACGGCCAAAGAAGGCATAGTGCCTCGCCAAGACCTGGAAGCCAATTTCTGAAATTCAAATTCAAATTATCTTTTGTCAAATTCGAATCTAACACAAATTTCAAATAATTATAGATTCTAATCTGTGTTCAAAATTTCTATTTTTCAAACTTATTCTGTTTCAAAAATCACTTAATCAGTGTTCAAAATTTCTGCTTTCTAAACTTATTTTTTTTCAAATCTGATTTCAAAATTAAATAACTTTTTTCAAAATAAATGAAAATTCCTTTTCAAAATTAATTTTTACCTTCAAACCTGTCTCACAAGAACTTTTAAGGCTAACTGTTTGAAAACCCTAGATTGGGTGGGACAGGAAAATTAAGTTCAAATTAAAATTTCTTTTATGTTGTGTTTTAATTCAGAGGATAATTCCAACATAGTCAAACCATGATTAACATAGTCAAACCTTAGTCAACTGAGTCAAACATAGTCAAACCTAGTCAACACTAAGGTCTTAGATAAAGTCAGTCTATGTCGGATACAGGGGGAGTTCTTCTTAATATTTTTTAGATTTCTCAAAATCCTTATGCTTTAAAACTTATTTTCATCTCAAAATAAGACTTTCAAAAGTTGATTCAAAAACCTTAATATATTACTATCGCTTAGGAAAAATTATTATCATTTTAAATTTTTTAAACTGTGTTATTATTCCAAATTGAGGTGTCAAAAATTTATCTCCTTGAAAGTTATCATACTCAGAAGATTGTTCAAAAGTGCTTCTTTTGATATTGACAAACCCTAAAGACACAGAGGAAAGGTCCACTTCATGATCTTCAAGGACTCCTAGGATGTGTCAAATTAAGGGGGAGTCTAAGTCAAAAGAAAAACTTCAGAAAAAGTTTCTTTTTACTTATGTCTTTGTTAAACAGTTCTTTTTAATCTGACTCAAACCTTAAGACTCAAAGGAAGAGTACTTGTGGTCAATAAGCTTCCCAGGACTGAGTCAAGTTTAGGGGGAGGTCAAAATTAAAGGAATTATTTAATAACATGCTTTATTTCAAACTCTTGCAAAAGTCTAAGTTTTTCAAAATACTATTTGTTAGAATTTGTGTGACTTATGAAATTGTTTTCGAAATAACATTTACTTAGGTTGGAAAATTTCCAGGACACTTAGGAAATGTCCTTGTAGTCAACAAGGTTTCCTAGGATGGTGTCAGACTGGAAAATGAACCAAGTTAAGTAAAACATTGAACCTTCAAAAGTTCACACACTTTTTAGCATATATTTTTAAGTACTATCATTTTTTTTAAAAATTTACTTGAGGTTGAAAATTTCCAGGACACTTAGGAAATGTCCTTGTAGTTAACAAGGTTTTCTAGGATTGTGTCAGACTGGAAAAGAAACCTAGTCAAGTGAAATATTTTGTTTTCAAAAAAAAAACTAATACTTTTCTTGTAACGACCCGGAAAATTCTCTTAATATTTTATTAAAATATTAAGCATGTTTAAATAATTTTCCAAGGGACCTAGAAATATTAAGGAGAACTTTGGCCTAGAAAATCCATGTTTTCTCATTTAAATTGAGAAAACTAAGTACCAATGAGCTTTAAATGGGCTCCAAAAATGGATATTAATTAGGTAAAATTAATATAAATTAGGTAAAAATTAATATAAATATAAAAGAATTTTATTTAAGAATATTGGCATAATTATGTGGGATTTTAGGGGGGATTTTCGGAATTTAGGGAATAAAAATAATAAAATAAATGAAATAAAAATAAAATAAAAATAAAGGTGCATGGGCCAAGGATTGAACCTTGGACCTCTTCTTCAACCATGAATGCTTTAACCAACTCACCTAGCAAGGAATTCTTATGAGTAAATGAAGTAGAGGGAGGTTAAGAAGTAGAAGGAGATGAAGGGTCATGGAGAGACTCTTCATTTGCCTCTTTAAAGGAGCTATAAAGAGGGGGTTTGGGGGGTTACTTCTCTTCATCATCAAGTGCATTTGCTCCCCTCCTCCCTCCTCATTCTAGCCGAAACTCTAAGGAAGAGTTCTCCCTTGGAAAATCTTCCACCAAGGCTCCATCACCCAAGATCTAAAGTTCTTACAAGGATCCAAGGACTAGGTGTGGTCAAGAGACATCAAGTCTTCTTCCTTCTCTCCATCCAAGGTCAAAAATTTAGAAACCCCAAGGTAAGACTCCCTCACCTGTGGTATAATAGTTCCCTCTGATTTTTATGATTTTTAGTATGATATAGTGGTTGGATTTCGAATTAGATGTTGAAAGGAAAGAAAACCAAGACCCTCATGTTTAAGGGTTTCGGCCACCTTGATTTTTAGGTCAATAAATATGTTAAAAATATGTATAATGCTATTTAATGTTCTCTGATGATGATTAGAAGTTAAGTATAATTTTTGGGAATTTTTGGAGTACCCTAAGACACCTTAAAGTTTCGGACAACATGAAAGGAACCAAACTAAGAACCCTAAGTTTAAGGGTTTTGGCCACCATGATTTATAGGTCTATAAATATGCTAAAAATCTGTATAATGCTATTTAATGTTCCCTGATGATGTTTAGAAGTTAAGTATAATTTTTGGGAATTTTTGTAGTACCTAAGACACCTTAAAGTTTCGGACAACATGTAAGGAACCAAACTAAGAACCCTAAGTTTAAGGGTTTCGGCCACCATGATTTATAGGTCTATAAATATGATAAAATCTGTATAATGATATTTAATGTTCCCTGATGATGTTTAGAAGTTAAGTATAATTTTTGGGAATTTTTGGAGTAACCTAAGACACCTTAAAGTTTCGGACAACATGAAAGGAACCAAACTAAGAACCCTAAGTTTAAGGGTTTCGGCCACCATGATTTATAGGTCTATAAATATGCTAAAAATCTGTATAATGCTATTTAATGTTACCTGATGATGTTTAGAAGTTAATTATAATTTTTGGGAATTTTTGGAGTACCCTAAGACACCTTAAAGTTTCGGACAACATGAAAGGAACCAAACTAAGAACCCTAAGTTTAAGGGTTTCGGCCACCATGATTTATAGGTCTATAAATATGATAAAATCTGTATAATGATATTTAATGTTCCCATATGATGTTTAGAAGTTAAGTATAATTTTTGGGAATTTTTGGAGTACCCTAAGACACCTTAAGTTTTCGGACAACATGAAAGGAACCAAACTAAGAACCCTAAGATTAAGGGTTTCGGCCACCATGATTTATAGGTCTATAAATATGATAAAAATCTTTATAATACTATTTAATGTTCCCTGATGATGTTTAGAGGTTAAGTATAATTTTTAGGAATTTTTGGAGTACCCTAAGACACCTTAAGGTTTCGGACAACATGAAAGGAACCAAACTAAGAACCCTAAGTTTAAGGGTTTCGGCCACCATGATTTATAGGTCTATATATATTCTAAAAATCTGTATAATGCTATTTAATGTTCCCTGATGATGTTTAGAGGTTAAGTATAATTTTTGGGAATTTTTGGAGTAACCTAAGACACCTTAAGGTTTCGGCCAACACGATAGAAACAAATCAACACCCTGGAGACCCTATGGGTTTCGGCCACCATGGTTTAGGGTTCAAAAATGATGCTAAAAATCTTGATAATATTGTATAATGTTCTCTTATGAGGTTTAGTAATTAAATATAGTTTTTAGGAATGTTTGGGGCACCCTAGGATACCCTAGGGTTTCGGCCAACAACAAGACCTCATGGGTGGAGTTGGGTCTAAAACCCCAAGCATGTGTTTGATGTATTAACATGATATAAGAGAGATGGAGGGTGTTTATGTGAATGTTTCACATAGCTTTGAGACCCTATAGGTTTCAGCCAAGTACCCTAATAGGGTGGGAAGTTAGGACTTATTTCAAGTAAGGGCCCCAATGGCCCTATGGTAAGGTATGGTTGATGTTTAAGCAATTGATTTGGGGTTTTAATGGAATTTTTTCATACCCCCATGGCCTTGAAGTTTCAGTCGAGAGCAAGTTTAGGGTTAAAGGATTAGGGTTGGGCTTAAGTAGGGAACCAAAGGGGTTCCTATGGCCTAGTATATGTGTATGAGTTACCAAGATATATGTTTAAGTAAGATGGAAGAAGTTCTATGTTAACCAAACCTTTAGTTTGTATGTCATGAATTATAGGATAAGTCATAGACATTTAGACATGTACCATGATTTATGAATAATATGTAAGTATGCCATGTCTTATGAATGATGAATGATATGTCATGTTTATGAATGATATGCCATGTTTATGAATGTTTATGAATGATATGCCATGTTTATGAATGATATGCCATGTTTATGAAGGATATGCCATGTTTTATGAATAAGATGTAAGTATGCCATGTTTTATGAATAAGGTTAAAGTACATGCCTTTAGGGCATAATGATGATGTTAAGTATGATGAATGAATGATGATGAATGACAAGTATGATGAATGAAAAATGATGCTTATGTCTTTAAGGCATAAATATGCTAAACGGCACGGTCGATGGTTGACGGTACGATGGTCGAAAGGACCGGTAAATGGGCCGGTAGACGGGCCGAGCCGTAACAAGTATGCTATGTTAAGTATGCCATGAATGTCTCATGAATGATGAAGCATGTAAAGTATTTTATTTTATGAATGGGCTTGTACCGGACCGAAGTATGGGTCCAAGGGATGGGCACCTTAAGAACGCCCCGGTTCTGGACTACCGACTATGCTGTCCACGGTTCTGGCACTACCGAAGCTGTGCAACAGGGATGGACACCTTAAGAACGCCTCGGTTCGGTGACTACCGACTATGCTGTCCTTACCCTAGTAGGTCGAGGCTAGCTACCTCGTATTTACTTAGGGATGCGCGCTTATGATGTATGTATGTGGTACAAGCCAGGGCCCCAATGATATGATGAATATGTTTAAGCATTTAAAAGTATGTTTTTAAAGATTAAGCATCCTTATATATATATATGCATTTGCCACATGCATCCATCCATGTTATGCATTATGTTATGAAAAGTATGTTTATGAAAGGTATGTTATGAAGGTATGGTTATGCCATGATTTATTTATGTTTATGCCATGATGTAATTATGTTTATGCTATGATTTATTTATGTTTATGCCATGATGTAATTATGTTTATGCCATGATTTATTTATGTTTATGCCATGATGTAATTATGTTTATGTCATGATTTATTTATGTTTATGCCATGATGTAATTATGTTTATGCCATGATTTATTTATGTTTATGTCATGATGTAATTATGTTTATGCCATGATTCATTTATGTTTATACCATGATTTAATTATGTTATGCTAAGTTAGAATGCCATGATTTTATTTATGTTTATGCTAAGTTAGAATGCCATGATATTTTGCTAGTTTAGGATACCATGATTTAATTATGTTTATGTTAAGTGAGATTGCCATGATTTTATTTATATTCATGCTAGTTAGGGTGCCATGATTTAATTATGTTTATGCTAAGTTAGAATGCCATGATCTTATTTATGCCCATGTTAATTTTGAAGCCATGATTTAAGTAGGTTTGTGCTAAGATAGAATGCCATGATTTTATTTAGGTTCATGCTAAGAATGGTTGTGAGGTTATGTTTATTATGTTATGTCTATGCCAAGTATTATGTCATGTTATGAATGTTTACGATGTTGATGTCTATGTCAAGTATTATGCTATGCCATGAATGTCTTATGGTTATGTTTATGTCATGCTATGAATGTGATGAAGCTATGGCTATGTCATGATGAAAGTATGCTATGTGATGATAAGGCTTATGTTCTAAGTAAAACACTAAGTATGCTAATGTTTCATATGCTCATGATAATTGATGAATGGTTTTAGTGAGTAGGAAAGAGTCTTACTAAGCCTGTGTGCTTATAGTCTTATTTTCCTTATACCGCAGATCATGCAAGGGGACAGTAAGGAAGCAGCAGGAGGGCGTCAAAGAATGTGTGTGATAGTGACCTGGCCAAGAGACCATATGTTTGCTGGTCTTATGATAGAACTTTATCTTTACTATTAAGTACTTGAATATGACTCTATGACATGATGCTAAAGTATGACATGATGCTAAAATATGACATGATGCTAAGTATGATATGATGCTAAGTATAAAGTTAATACGTCAAGTTCCCATGTTATGATGCTAGGAATGGTAGTAAGTGCATGTAGGTGTAAGTTTAAAGGTTTCCGCTGCATTATGATGTCTACATGCCCTAAGTATGTATGTTAACGTAACGCCGCTTTAGGAAAAAAAAAGCGGGCGTTACATTTCTAAAAGTACGTATGTATTTCAAATCATAATTTATCTCAAAAGTACTTGAAAAATCTTTTCAAAACTCTTTTTCGAATTTTTTTTAAATACAAAATATTTTTTTGCATAATACTCTTCAAAATGGACTTAATCTGGAAATTTAAGCTTTTGCTATGCTTTTAAGAGTTATACCAAGTATTTTTATGTTTTCAAAACTCGTAAGCTCTGATACACAATTTATTCTCAAAACTTCTTTCAAAACATATTTCAAAACACAATTTCTTTTCAAAATCTTTTAAGTACTTAAGTATTTAACGGGTATTTTTTTAATTTTCTCAATCAAGTACTTGACACTTAATTTTCAAATTCTTCTAAAAAGTACTTGCTCCAAAGTTTAAAAACTTGTTAAGCCTGAAAAATCCTTTTCTTGAAAATTTTCTAAGCGTGAAAAATTTCTTGAAAAATTTTCTAAGTAAAGTTTCCTTTTCTAAAAGTTAAAATTTTTTTTGGAAACTTGGAAATTTTGCCTAAGTAAATTTTTTCTGCCTTATAAAAAGTTGTAAATTTTTTTTTAAGCCTGAAATTTTTTTCATAATGGTAAATTATCTAAGTGTAAAAAGTTTTGAAAATGCTTTTACTCGATTCTTGAAAAATACTTTGTCAAAAACATAAAGCACTTAGAAAAACGCATAAATCCCTGTTAGATACCTTATTCACCCATGCTTGTTTTTGATATATGTCAAAGGGGGAGGAAAGGTCAAAGTTAAGAGTTAAGTTAATTATTCAGGGGGAGAATGAGCATGAGAAAATTTTTTTCTCTCTCTCTTTTCACTGTTCAAATTACATTTGGGTTTAGACTGTTACGAATTGATATGTTTTATTAGTCTTAACCTTTATACTTAAACTGCTATCTTTTTCCATAACTTTGAATTGTGTTGCCATAATCAAAAAGGGGGAGATTGTTGGTGCAGAATGCACCCAAGTCAAACCTGTGTTTTGATATTGGCAAAAGGGTTCAAAAGTTAAGAGTTAGTTGTTGTCTAACAAGTTTCTTGAGTGTACAGGAAAAGCCCTAGCGAAGGAATGCTAGGCACTGGCAAAGGAATGCCAGCCAGAAGAAAAGCCCTAGCGAAGGACTGCTAGGCTCTGGCGAAGGACTGCTAGAATGGAGAAACCCTAGCGAAGGAATGCTAGGCCCTGGCAAAGGGCTGCCAGAAGAAAAGACCTAGCGAAGGGCTACTAGGCACCAAGTGAAGGGCTGCTTGGTACTCAAGACCTAGCGAAGGGCTGCTAGGCACTAAGCGAAGGGCTGCTTGGTACTCAAGACCTGGCGAAGGGCTGCCGGGCAAAAGTCCAACTGGAGGAGCCGGTTGGCACCAGGTAAATTCTCCCGAGAGGAGTAGGTGAGGACGCGTTCCCCTTGAGGGAACATTAGGCGTCGGTTCGACCTAGGGCTCCATTTTGGAGACCAAAGTCAGAACCAAGACAGCTGAAGCTGTAAAAATTAAATTAAATATTTGTTTTATTGTGTTTTGGACTAACCCTGGAAGCAGGACCGAAGGAACGTGTGTCTGTAGCTCAGAATGCCTCAAAGGAAAGAGGCAACTGCTGACCAGGGCGCCCGGAGTGTCCCGGGTGCCCCCAAGGTGAACACAAAACACAAAGAAAGCAAATGAACCTCGACAGCACATTCTGAGGGCGCCCCCATGGCAAACCAACTGAAGAGTTAAGCTGCTGCCGCGTCTGCACTGCGCACCCAGGGCGCCCCCAGCGCCCAGGGCACCCCCAGCCTTACCAAGGAGAGCTCAGCGCTGCGGATAAGGTTTGGCCGGGTCAACCAGGGTGCCCCCAGCGTCCAGGGCGCCCCCGTCAATGGGTTATCCCGAGTTCTTAGGGATAAACCCTTGACTGCGCCTTGTGTGGATCTGCAGCCACGTGGGGGGCGCCCCCGTCAACCAGGGCGCCCCCAGGCACTATAAAAAGGGCCCTCAACCCTCCTCTTCAAAACACTGCTTTCATTCAACGCATCCAAACGCTCTGACGACCACGCTCTGCTCTGGAAACTTCCCGACTCAAGAACGAAGCGCCGTCAACCTCCCACTGCACCGAAACTCGATCTACACCGGGAGTTGGTAAAACAAAGTGTATATTTCTATTTACAATAATTTTGTAATCTCACTCTGTAAACGTTTTGCGCACTATTGAATTGCCCAAAGTAAACGGTCAACGACCGTGGGCCTTGGAGTAGGAGTCGACCCAGGCTCCGAACCAAGTAAAACCTTGGTGTTTGCATTGTTTATTTTTATTCCGCCGCGCACTTACTCTTTCATTTAAATCCGAACATTTTCCGATATTCACCCCCCCCTCTATCGGTCTTTCTCGATCCAACATTGGCTACCATAGCGATTGACATTAGGCCAAGTGGGAGTTGTTAGTGATATAAGATAAGTGTCCTAAGGCAATTGCCTTATGATTGTAATAATTTATTTTAATAAATGAATATTCACTATTTGAGTATACATGTTTGTGTATTTGATTGAGATCTTAAACTTATTTACTGAATGTCCGCAATACAATTCATAGCATGAGAGAATTTGTGATAAATTCACAACTAGTGATTATCTCTACATGTGCAATTGTGAAGTATTAAAATTGTCCCTAGTCGATGAATTGATAAATACAGACACTATCAATTCTGTTGAGACTAGCATGGGTTATTCTCTAATCAGCTGATTCTCACTGGCTGGTGACATTGAGATGTCCGGAGATAAATATGAATGCTAGTTAAGGGAACTAGTTCATTGGAGTGACTGGCTGTAAAACTTCATATGGTAGTCTACATATAGATATGTCAGTGAAGTTCTTACAGCAGCTTAAGTGCGATGTTCCTTTGACTTGCGGTGTTCAAGTCATCTTGGTCATGGAGACTTATACTTTGACATCTTAAGCATGCATCTCCAAGGAGGTGTGGACCAAGGATGATTGGGTATAAGCCGAAGTGCCCAAAGATGTTTGAACAGCCTACAAAGGATTCACCACTCCTTGCCAGGAGATGTATACCCGAGGCCTATCGTCGGATTGTTACTCGAAGCCTCTAGCCAGAGCATGACATGTTCAGAGTATGAATCTCTTAAATACATGAGAATAATTAGAATCCGTAGGACGAGAAAACGTTACTTGGGCTAGGTGGGACGTAGTCAGCCTAGTGGGGACTGACACACATAGACCATGTCCTGAACCAAGTTGGTATAAGATGGTGAAGGGAATGGGGTATGATTCATTATTGCTGCTGAAGGGTTTCAGAATTGTTTCTGAGGTCAACCGTTGATCTTTCGATTAATTGGGGATCATGATGTACTACTAGGTGCCACTCATGATCGTTCTATAATTGATTAATTATAGACGGCCAACATAAATCGAAAGCCTATTTAGTCACATGCACTACGAGTAATCCGAGTGATTTAAAACGAGTTGAAAATTGGATTTTCCAATCAAGTGAGATTAAGTTTGGTTGAGCCAGACGATAAGTCGAATCTGAATTTTTCAGAGACGCATCGGAAGCGTAAAATGCCTAAGTCTTTTGAATACTTAATAGATGAATTAAATAAGTTTAATTCATTGGGACTTGGCTTGGATGGGCCGGCCAAAGAGGGCCTCCATCCTCTTTGCTTGGCCGGCCACAACAAAGGGAGAGAACCAAGTTTTGTTTCAATTTATAAAATAAACCAAGTGTGGTTTGTTTTATAAAATTATGGATGATATAAATTTTTATATAATAAACCAAGGTTTGGTTTATTTTTCATGGAAATTAAAATGAACCATGGATTGGTTTATTTTATAAAATCAATCATGGATTGATTTACCATAATAAGAGAGAAGATTTTTATCATGAATTAGAATATGATTTTAACCATGATATAAAATCAAACCTGGCATGATGGAATAAGTTATTCCATATTTGAGAGGCTTGATGGTTGAGAGGCCACTATATAAAGGACCCAAGGCAAGGCTTGGGGGAAAATCATAGAGATAAAGGTATAGACTCTCTCCCTCTCTTTCTCTCCTTCTCTTCTCCCCTTCTTGCCGTGCGCCAACCAACCCCAAGAAGGAGCACCAGCCGGCCATCCTTTTGTGGTTAGTCTTCCGACTTCTCTCTTGGTTTTTATCATCACGTTCTCGGAGAATCTAGTAGTTCTCGAGAACACGAAACTCGTGGCTTTGCGAAGTCATCCCGAAGATACTCGGCGAGGACGCGAATAGAGGCGGAGCTTCCAAGGGACGCTTACGGTTGGATCTCGTCCCTTCCTTCGTGTTACGCAAGGTAATATGTAAATTAGTTTACGTTTCTGCAAAAATTTTAAATATATAATCATGCCTACACAAGATAAAATTGCATGCTTAGATATGTGGTTAAATGATTTAGAGAAATTATTTATGCTAAACCTTCCGCTGCACGCAATTAATTTTAAAATTAAGAACCCGCATCCATGTCAACATGCATCCGAACCCAACACCCCTAATGCTCGTGTTAATCTCGCAGGGTGGAAGTTCTTCCTCTATCATCAGCGTCCGGATGGGTTGAACCCTAGTGACCGGCCATCGACAACAATTCCTTCCAGAACATATATATATATATATAAAATATATATATATATATATATATATATATATATATATATATATTATATATATATAACAAGTTTATTGAACTCGTAGTGGTGTTTACTTTTGGTTTTAACCAGGGCATTCAACCATTGAATAGAACACTTACATGAACCAATATAAAATAAATAAATAAATATAGATCTCATCATGAAACTTATAAGGATGTGTATTTTTAAATATAGAGAAATTTTAGATCATGCATGATCATGTCGAAGAGCGAGGTGGACTCCCAAGAGTGAGCTGGACTCGGGAACTGCTTCTGTTGGATCCTAGAACTACAAAAAAGATGGCCATCAGGTACCCACTGGGAGAATTCCCTGACAAGGCCCTCCGACAATCAAGTTAGTGTCCGGAGGAGAAGATGAAAGATGAAGAAGAACTGTAGCAAAAACATATCGCGTGTACCTGCGTGTGAAGTGAGGAGAGCCTTATATAGCCCGGGAGACGACAGCATCTGCCCTGCTTCTGCCACATTTTGTCTCATGTGGGGACAGGATATGGGGTCACTGTCATCTTGCCGACCGACACCACCCATTCTGACATGGGCAGGGGATGCCGTGGTACGAGTTGCCAGAGTTTATCAGGCAAGCACTATGTCAGCGGGATATCCGTGATTCAGACACGAGTGGGGTCAGGCCAGAGCTGACTTGCACCAACTCTCATACCACCATTATCAATATGGTGTCAGGGGGTAGGTACTCCCTCGAAAACTGACAATTCCCAAGTCTGAGCGTCGACTGGCTGCCCCGAGTGAGATCATACTATGCAGCTAATGCCCTACGGATTAAAACAGGGGGCAGTCTGAGTTTTGGGGGAACTCGGACTCAGCTAGGCCGATTCATCCTCTAAGAATAGGATTAGAACATAAGGAGGGTACTGACTAGCTCCTGACCAATTGTTGAGCAGATAACCTTAAGCCGAGCACTCGGTATCTCTCATTGGGGCTAATTTAGACTATATCTGGTTAACCTTCTAATCGATCGTCCCGACCCGAGTGGCACCTGTTTCATGCCCTGCCATGTCGGGTTTTCAAAACTTTTCTAGCAATAATCTGTCTCCCTACAATGCCATGTAGGTTGACCAGGCTACACCTAGGCTAGGTCGAGACTATAAGCATCCCCCTAGAGTCTAGTCGAAGTAGGTGTCAAGTCTGACTGACTGGTCTATCAGTCTGTAGCAACCAATCTAACACACAGGGGTTGAACGATCGACCAACTGCGCGACTGACACATGGCGTGGCCAACATCATCTCTCCCTGTCCTTCACGTCTTACGCCTCGAAACTCAACGGGTTGATTCGTATCCCCTCATTAATTAATGAGGGCCACGTGTCCTTCAACTATTAGGTTTCTTGAGTAACGAAGCGTCAGCACGCCACAACCGTTGCATGTTTTCTCGAGGTTCATTAATGGCATAAACGGACGGCTCGGATCTATTCCCACTTTTTAATCGTATCAGCATCGGATGGACGACGTCTACGTCTCAACCCTATATATACCGCCACACCCTTTTACTATCTCAATTTTTCAGCTTATCCTCCTGCTACCTATAACGACCCTCTCTTCCTAACCATGAGCTTCGAGGCCATCACACTAACATTACTACTGGGCCAAGACCAATCGACTGCCTCATTGAGCAGTCAACTGGTGGCAATCGACACCTAGGCCAATTCACTCGACCAATCTTTCAGTTCAAAAATTGCCCAAGAACCAGGCGACTGATGGGGTTACTAGTTGACTAGTGCAGTCGACTGTACATGGAAATCACTCGACCAGTGTTTCTATTCCCTTGATTTCTTGGTATCAGTCGACTGCTATTTGATGCAGTCCACTAATACGTCTAGAACTACAGTTTCCAGATTTCAGAAACACTGATCAAGATATATATACATTCTAGTTCCACTACACAACAATTATAGGACTCACAATCATATGAACCATAATCATACTTCATTTGCATGCATTTCAAACTCCAAAATGGCTACTCAAACTTAAAGTCTTTGTGGAAATAAAACTCTTAACATAAACTCAAAAATACTCATAAAGTTCTACTATTTAGAGTTTATCACACTAAACAAAACTCATCCCGAAGGATCTCACTCCATGGTTCCACCACCACTGACTTGAATCATCCATCCTTTAGCCTCCTTTCCTTACATCTTTTCATTACCTTTATCTGCAGTAAAAGGATGTAAACTATAAACAAATTGCTTAGTATGTAGATACATATCTCATAAAACATGCTCTTGGTCAAGAATGCTTGCTTTTAAAGATATGCACTAAAAATGCTATGCTTAACATGAATAGGCTCATGAATTCACGTGTAACAAATGCTTACATTTAAAAACATTGTGTTAACTGAAAAATGCTTAACATGCTTGAAGTAAATACTTGCTTTGGAAAACTTGAAACTTATGCTCTTATACTTCTTATACTTCAAAATAATAAACATCCTCCTTTGGGCCCGGAATAGTACCAATGCACGCATCCCAAATAGGTTCAGGGTAGCTAGCCACCGAAACCTAATAGAGCGTCTACTAGCTTGGCTAGATCTCATGGGCCTTGTGCCCGGTACATGTCACTTAATAAAAGTAATATACTTATACATAAACTTGTAATCATGCTTATGCTTAAATTGAATAACTTATCACTTAACGGTAAGATTCCCAAAACATGCTTTAGGACACAACAAGGCCTTGGTCATGTTTATTATCTCATTTCTTAGCCCTGGATTTCGTTCTAGGGCTTAGTAAGACCTTGGTCTTATATAGAACTTTTATCGAACACATTGCGTGTCATAATCCCCAAACTTATTTTGGGGCAAATCAAGACCTTGGTCTTGCTATACTAAGATCACAAACACCAAAAAGACTTAGAATCATGTTTAGAAATCATTCGAGAACTACTTTTATCACAGGTGAGTGATCTACTTACATCTTTACGCTTCTAAACTTACTACACCGACGTAGAAACTAGCGTGGTGCTCCTCATTCACTTCCCTCGCGCGATCCGGCTCTTGGGTGCAATAAAACAAGAAACCCCTAGGGTTCCTCATCTTGTTTTCACAGGGAAGAAAGATGAAGGAAAACCATTGGTTTCCCCCTCTTTCTATTGCTTTATATACTAAGTGGAAGTTGAAGCATCATCTATAAAGGACACCTACTATTGTTTATCTAATATTGGTTCCATATTACAGTGGGATGTTTATCACTACCTAATGGAAACTCAACCTAATGTTAAATATGAGATTGTGGGTTTGATCCTTGGCTCCGACCCCTTTAAAGAAATTTTTAGTTTCTTTTTGTTTTGGAAAAAATTCTGGAAAAATGCTGAAAAAACATCTGGGTGTTACAATCCTCCCTACCTTATAAAAAGTTTGTCCTCAAACGTAGAATAGCTCCGGGTACTTTTGCCTAATGCTATCTTCTATATCCCAAGCTGCCTCTTCGTACTTCTGATTTATCCATAGAACCTTTACTAGTGGTATCTCTTTGTTCCTCAGTTTCTTGACTGCTCAATCTATTATCTGAATAGGTTGACTTTCATAACTGAGATCTTTTTGAACTTGTACCATATGTGGCTCAATCACTTGATTGGCATCGGGGATATGTTTCTTCAGCATTGAGATATGGAACACGTTGTGAATAGCTGACATCTCCAGTGGTAGCTCTAACTCATAAGTCACTTTGCCAATACTTTTCATTACTAGGTAGGGACCTATGTAACGAGGACTTAGCTTGCCCTTCTTTCCGAATCTCATTACTTCTTCCATGGGGGCAACTTTGAGGAAAATTGCATCCCAACATTGAACTCTAGTAGTCTACGCCCCACATCGGCATAACTCTTCTCCCTACTCTGAGTGGTTTCTATTCTTTGACGGATTCTCTTTATAGCTTTTGTGGTATCCTCAATAAGATCAGTCTGATACCCCATTTCTTTCTTCTCACTACTTTCATACCAACAGATAGGAGATCTGCACCTTCTACCATAAAAAGCTTCATAAGGTGTCATACCAATAGTAGCTTGGTAACTGTTATTGTATGCGAACTCAGCTAAACATAAGTATTTGCACCAACTGCCCTTGAAATATAATGCACAAGCTCTGAGCATATCTTCTAAAACTTGATTTACTCTTTCTATATGCCTATCAGTCTGAGGATGGAAAGCTTTGCTGAACTTCAGTTTGGTACCAGGTGTCGTCTGTACACACTCCTAAAAGTGTGAAGTCAAACGACCATCTCTATCAGAGATAATGGTCTTCGGAACTCCGTGCAGTTGAATCACTTCCTGAACATATAACTGGGCTTGTCTTTCTATTGAGTAACACACTTTAATTGCCAAGAAATGGGTAGACTTGGTCAATCAGTCTACAATTACCCAGATAACATCCTAGCCATTTGTTGTCTTTGGTAGACCAACAATGAAGTTCATGGCTATATCTTCCCATTTCCACTCTGGAATCTGTATGGGTTGTAGGACTCCTCCAAGCCTCTAGTTTTCTGCTTTCACTCTTTGGCACGTCAGACAGGTACTGACATACTTAACTACATCTCTTTTAATTCCAAACCGGCAAAATCTTCTTTTCAAATCGTGGTACATTTTGGTAGAACTAGGGTGCATAGAATAGGGAGTTCTATGGGCTTCCTCAAGAATCTTCTTTCTCAACTCTTCACTGTTGGGGACACATAAACGGTCACCATAATAGAATATCCCACTATCAGATAGTCTAAATTCTTTACTTTCTACTTCTTGCATCTCTTGCTTTATCTTTTGAATATCAGAATCTTGATCTTGCTTTTTCTGTATATCCTCAAGCAGAGTTGTCTTTAGTTACAATACTAAGAGTTGCCCATCTATAATCTCGACTCTGTAATCTACTATCTCTTCTATAGGGGTGGTGACAGTGATGACAGGGACATCAAAGTTGCGCAAGTCTTTCTACTTAATGTATTAGCCACTTTATTCACTTTATTCGTCAAGAATCTTCTTTCTCAACTCTTCACTGTTGGGGACACATAAACGGTCACCATAATAGAGTATCCCACTATCAGATACTCTAAATTCATTACTTTCTACTTCTTGCATCTCTTGCTTGATCTTTTGAATATCAGAATCTTGATCTTGCTTTTTTTGTATATCCTCAAGCAGAGTTGACTCTAGTTACAATACTGAGAGTTACCCATCTATAATCTCGACTCCATAATCTACTATCTCTTCTATAGTGGTGGTGACAGTGATGACAGGGACATCAAAGTTGCACAAGTCTTTCTACTTAACGCATCAGCCACTTTATTCACTTTACCTGGGTGGTAGAGGATTTCACAGTCATAATCTTTAACTAAATCTAGTCATCTTTACTGTCTCATATTCAGGTCCTTCTGAGTGAAGAAATATCTCAGACTCTGGTGATCTGTGTAAATCTTGTACTGGACTCCGTACAGATAATGTCTCCACATTTTGAAAGCGAAGACTACTGTGGCAAACTCAAGATCATGAGTAGGATAATTCTTTTCATAATCCTTGAGTTGCATGGAAGCATAAGCAATGACCTTGCCTTCATGCATGAGTATAACTCCAAGTCCCAGCTTTGATGCATCACCGTATATATCAAAGGTTCTATCACTTTCTGGTACTGTAAGAATGGGAGCACTTGTCAATCTTTTCTTCAACTTAATATAACCCCGCTCACAATCTTCAGTCCACTCATACTTCCTATTCTTTCTGGTAAGGGCTTTTAGTGGAGAAGTTATCTTTGAAAAGTCCTCCACGAATCTTCTATAATACTCTGCTAAACCCAGAAAGCTTCTGATCTCACTAGCATTCTTTGGTCGACCCTAGTTAATAACTACTTCAATCTTTGCTGGGTCTACCATGATACCTTCGTTGGAGATGATGTGGCCTAGGAAAGCTACTTGGTCAAGCCAGAATTCACACTTACAAAACTTGGCATATAATTTCTGTTGCTGTAGAGTGTTTAATACTACCCTTAGATGTTCGTCATATTCTTCCAGAGGCATTGAATAAACTAGGATATCATCAATGAAGTCTATGACAAACTTATCATGAAACTCCTTGAGTACTCGATGCATTAGATCCATCAATGTTGCAGGGGCGTTTGGCACTCCAAAGGGCATGACCACAAACTCGTAGTGTCCATACTGTGTTTGGAACGCAGTTCTCGACACATCACTCTCCTTAACTTTGAGTTGATGGTAACCCGACCGCAAATCTATTTTGAAAAATATTGTTGCCCCTCGCAACTGATCAAACAAATCATCTATCCTTGGAAAAGGATATCTGTTCTTGATGGTCACCTTATTCAGGGCTCGATAATCTATGCACATTCACATCGATCCATCTTTCTTCTTGACGAACAATACGGTAGCTCCCCAAGGTGATTGACTAGGGTATATGAAACCCTTTTCGAGACTCCTGTAATTGTTCTTGCAGCTCCTTCAGTTCTGCTAGCGCCATACGATAAGGTGCCTTTGAAATCGGGTTGGAACCTGGAGCCAACTCAATTTCAAATTAAATTTCTTGGTTAGGAGGGAGTCCTAGTAACTCTTCAGGAAACACCTCCGAATAGTCACAGACTACCCACACATCTTCTTTATTCAATTCTTCTCTTTGCCTTGCATGTACTATATGCGCTAAATAACCAGAACATCCATTATCTAACATCTTGTAAGCTAGTAGGTTAGAAAGAAACCTTTTTATCTTTCTCTTTGGGTCTCCAACAAACTCAAATGGAAGTTTCACTTTTGGTGTGAACCTTACTCTTCTTTTGCGACATTCAATGGAGGCATTGTACTTGCTCAAGAAATCCATCACTAAAATGATATCGTAATCCTTCATTTCAAGGACTACTAAATCACCATAGAGTTCTCAGTTGGAAATCTGAATTGGCCCAGCTCTCAACCCCTAGAAGTTCTCTGGTCCCACCGCATCCTTCTATTTGGGTTCCCTTTCCAGTACTGCGGGTTACCCTGGGATCTCTGGACTGGTACTTGCTTCTATTGCATACCGGTGACCTTTATACTGTTTAAATAGTGCTCAATAATCAAAGCACTACTTATCAATTCTTCGGAGGTCTGCAGCCTATTAACACCGGTAGCTACATAAAAATCTATCACAGGCCTTAACATCTTGAGCATTAGCCTGACTCTTTCTCTTTCAGTGCCAACTAGCTCTGGGCACAGACGAGCTAGCTGGTTGAACTTCTTCACTGTTTCATCCACGGATAATTCTCCTTGTCTGAACTTCGTGAATTCATCATAATGCTTGTTGGTTACTCGCATGTGAAAGTATTCTTCGAAGAACTCAATCTCGAAGTCGACCCATGTCATCTGGCTGACATTTCTCTTGGCCATGACTCTCTCCCAACACAGTTTAGCATCTCCGGTAAGGCAGAAGGAGGCACACTTTATCATCTCTACTTTAGGCCAGTCCAGTAGTTCTACTATGCTTTCTAGAGTTTTGAACCATGCTTCAACATCCCATGGTTCGCTAGTGCCTGAGAAGTTCTCTGGCATCAGTTTCTGCCACTAGATGAGGTATGCTTCTGTTAGTAAGAGCCCTAGGGACAATTATGTGATGATTGACTAGGGGCTTTTTGTATCATATTCTATCATTATTGAAGGATGGTTATTATACTTATTGTATTTTTGTGTCAAATAACTAAGTATAATAATGCCCTTATGCAGTAGGTTGTTATCTACATTATATCGATTGGTTGAATCGATAGTGAGATAATGTAGAGAACACTACACTAAATTATTCCTAGTCAAGCATTAATATTCAGGGACAATATTAATGCATGGAGACTAGCATATGGGCCAATTGATGACTTGAGCTCACAAGTCATGGATATGTGATATCAAATTGACACATCGATATACATTAGAGAATGTTTAGTGAATTGACCTGCCATGAGAAAGTTTCATAGATTGTCATATGACTGTCATAAATTTTCTCATGTGACTATTGGTATGAATAGTCCATAGACCTGAAGTCACTATGGTTCCCTACATAAGGAGTTATGTACTTTGGTATCGTCAAACGTCACTTGTAACATGGTGGACTATAAAGGCAATCACTGGGTATGTAATAAATTATGCGGAGGGATGTGAGTGATGTAGATGGGATCTATTCCTCCCATATGACGGGAGTGAAATCTATGGGCCCCTTGATCGAGTAGGACTACGAAAACGCATGGCCATGCTCAAATGTGTCAATATGAGATATTGAGCTCATTTGTTTGAGTGAGTCTACTCGGGGATCAAGAAACATGTAGATTGATTGAGGATGACACGGTCTATGCCTCATTGATCAATCTAGATATCAAGGATAGAAGGACAAGGTCATATGTTATTATAGTCACGGAGGTTTAGTCGGATCTCAAGTTTTCTTGTTACTTGGGTAGCAATGATACATTTCTAGATGTCACTCATTGCTTATGTGTCTAAAGTATTTAGGCGCATTGCCAACGTCGCGAGAACCTATTGGGTCACACACTAAGGACATAATGCTTTAGGAAGTCTGATTAGGAGCCCGAGATAGGAACTCGGGAGATCCGATCGAGAGGACTGATCGGGAGCCCGAGTTGGGAACTCGGGAGATCCGATCGAGAGATCTGATAGGGAGCCTGAGTTGGGAACTCCGGAGATCCAATCGGGAGATCCGATCGGGAGCTCGAGTTAGGAACTCGGGAGGCTAGTTCGGGTGCTCGGGAGACTCGGGTCAGCAGACTGGGTCAGGAGCTCAAGGACTTGGTCGGGAGCTCGAGTTGCAAAATTGGGAGACTAGGTCGGGAGCTCGGCACTCGGCAAACTTGGTCGGGAGCTCGGCGCTCGGTAGACTGGGTCGAGAGCTTGGTGCTCGACAGACTGAGTTGGGAACTCGGGAGACTAGGTCGGGAACCCGAGTCGGCACTCGGCAGACTGGGTTGAGAGCTCGAGAGACTTGGTCGGGGGCTCGGCGCTCGACAAACTGGGTCGGGAGCTCGGCATACTGGGTCGGGAGCTCGACAAACATGGTCGGAACCCTGAGAGGCCCGGTCAGAATTGCATGGGGAAATTTATTTAAGTGATTAATGAAGGAAAGAGAAAGGTCTCTCTTCATTGGATGAAGAGAAGGTGAAGAGTCACATGGAAAGATGTGGTCTTTATTGGCTTTAATGAAGGGATGTCAAAGAGACAAAAAGACTCTTCATATTCATGGGATGAATATAAATGAGTGTCTAGTAATTTTTGAATAGTGGGTGCGAGTTTCCCTTCTTCCCTTCCTCTCTTCTTCCTCGTCTCCCTCTTGGCCGAAACCCCTTTGGGGTTTTTCGTGTTCTACAGATTACCTCAAGTTGCTAGCACAACTAAGGTAGTTCTTCCAGGAGTTGAGAGATCGTGTCCGTGTGGCTACGAATAGAGGCACGAACACTTGAATGTGCGAGAGATCCGGAGCATATCGGACGAGCGGGATCAGCGAAGGGCACGCAACAAAGGTATAGCTTCTTTAGAAGTAGATGTAGATCAACTTTGTACGAGTTTTCTTTCTCATGGATCGCTCGAGGGTTCTTATTTCCACTGCGTTTTATATTTTGGTGCCGGGAGAACCCAACAGTGGTATCAGAGACACTTGCGAAAGATCGTACAATGTTCTTGCACTTTGATATGTGATATAGAAGTACGGCAAGATTTATTATGAGTTGCATATAACTGTGTTATATAGAAGTCAGGCTCCCGACCTCCCACTCGGGAAGTCAGGCCTCTCAGGTAAACTGAGCCGAAGGCTCTCGAGGCTAACTCAGGAGGACTGAAGCTCGGGTCATCCCTGTTAGTAATATGAGAAAAGTGTCCTAAGGCAATCGCCTTATGATTGTAATCATTTATTTTAACAAATGAATATTCACTATTTGAGTATACATGTTTATGTATTTGATTGAGATCTTAAACTCATTTACTGAATGTCCGCAATACAATTCACAAGATGAGAGAATTTGTGATGAATTCACAACTAGTGATTATCACTACATGTGCAATTGTGAAGTATTGAAATTGTCCCTAGTCGATGAATTGATAAATACGGACACTATCAATTCTGTTGAGACTAGCATGGGTTATTCTCTAATCAGCTGATTCTCACTGGCTGGTGACATTGGGATGTCCGGAGATAAATATGAATGCTAGTTAAGGGAACTAGTTCATTGGAGTGACTGGCTGTAAAACTTCATATGGTAGTCTACATAAAGACATGTTAGTGAAGTTTTACTGCAGCTTAAGTGCAAATTTCCTTTGACTTGCGGTGTTCAAGACATCTTGGTTATGGAGACTTATACTTTGACATCTTAAGCATGCATCTCCAAGGAGGTGTGGACCCAGGATGATTGGGTATAAGCCAAAGTGCCCGAAGATGTTTGAACAGCCTACAAAGGATTCGCCACTCCTTGCGAGGAGATGTATACCCAAGGCCTGTCGTCGGATTGTTACTCGAAGCCTCTGGCCAGAGCATGACATGTTCAGAGTATGGATCTCTTAGATACATGAGAGTAATTAGAATCCGTAGGACGAGAAAATGTTACTTGGGCTAGGTGTGACGTAGTCAGCCTAGTGGGGACTGACACACATAGACCATGTCCTGAACCATGTGGGTATAAGATGGTGAAGGGAAAGAGGCACGATTCATTATAGCTGCTGAAGGGTTTCATAATCATTTCTGAGGTCAACCGTTGATCTTTCGATTAATTGGGGATCATGATGTACTACTAGGTGCCACTCATGATCGTTCTATAATTGGTGAATTATAGACGACCTACATAAATCGAAAGCCTATTTAGTCACACGCACTACGAGTAATCCGAGTGATTTAAAACGAGTTGAAAATTGAATTTTCCGATCAAGAGAGATAAGTCGAATCTGAATTTTTCAAAGACGTATTGGAAGCGTAAAATGACTAAGTCTTTTGAAGACTTGTTCGATGAATTAAATGAGTTTAATTCATTGGGTCTAGGCTTGGGTGTGGCCGGCCAAAGAGGGTCTCCACCCTCTTTGGCTGTCCGGCCACCACATCAAAAGGGAGAACCAAATTGTTTGGTTCATGTTATAAAATAAACCAAGCGTGGTTTGTTTTATAAAATTATGGATAATATAAATTTTATAAACCAAGGTTTTGGTTTATTATTTTCATGGAAATTAAAATAAACTTGAATAGTTTATTTTATTTTATAAATTCAATTAGGAATTGATTTTCCATGATAAGAAAAAATTTATATAATAAATTTCTTATAAAATTTTATTCCATAAAGAAAAGGGAGACATGGTTATTTTTATTATAAATTACATTATGATAAAAACTTGGCATGATGGAATAATTCATAGAAAAATTTATATGATAAATTTCTTATGAAAATTTATTCCATAAAAAGAGACTTGGCGGATGAGAGGCTACTATATAAAGGAACCAAGGCAAGGCATGGAAATCAATCCAAGAGATCTAGGAATAAGCCCTCTCTCTCTCTCCTTCTCTCCCTCTCCCTTCTCTAGTGCCGCCGGCCCTAGAGGCCCTTGCTGCCGTGAGCTACAACCACCACCGGCCTCCTTCTCCAGCGTCTAAGCTCCAGCGATCAGCCACCTTTGGCCACCAAGATGCCGCCCAAGAAAAAGAAGAAGCGGGCGCAACTCCTTCCTTCTTCCCGGAATCTTGATTCTGTTCTTCGTTTGGTGGTTAGTCTTTCCATCTTTCTCTTGGTATTCTTGTCGTGCCTTTGGAGAATCTAGTAGTTCTTGCCGGCACGAAACTCGTGGCTTTGCGAAGTCATCCCGAAGAAAACTCGGCGTGGACGCGAATAGAGGCAGAGCTTCCAAGGGACGCTACGGTTGGATCTCGTCCCTTTCTTCGAGTTACGCGAGGTAACAAGTAAATTAGTTTATGTTTCTGCAAAATTTTAAATATATGATCATGTCTACACAACATAAGGTTGCATGCTAGATGTGTGGTTAAATAATTTGAGATATTATTTATGCTAAATCTTCTGCAGCACATAATTAAATTAAAAATTACGAACCCGCATCCATGTCAACATGCACCCGGTCCCAACAGTGGTATCAGAGCCGATTAGTGTTTGACATAATCATATAATTGTTTTACGGAAAACTTTGTCATGATCTCAATTTTGGAAAAATTTTCCAATCATGGATACTTTCCAATAATGGTAAATTTTATATTTAGGAATTTCAAAGTTTGGAAATCCTCATGAAATTTCATAAACTTTTGAAATATCCCTGTTTCTGAAATTTTATGATAATTGTGGAAGCTTTCCAATTTTGGAAACTTTCCAATTTTGGAAATTTCCTATTTTGGAAATTTTCCAATTTTGGAAATACGTAAGTTTTCTTTGTACCAGAAACTTACAATTATTCTGAAAATTTTATTTTTTGGAAACTTTCCATTTATGGAAAGCTCGCAATTTTGGGCACTTTCTTTCAAGAAAGTCTAGACAAATTATGGAATATTAATTGGCATTTGAATTCATAATTGGAAATTAAATTATTTAGAAAATTCTTTATTTTGGATTGAGCCTCGGGGAGCCGTCCAATTTAAAGTTAGTTGTTATAATTAAATTTCCTAAATTGAATTTAAATTGACAAATGTTTAATTTGGATTGAGCCTCGGGGAGCCGTCCAAATTATATTATCAATAAATTCTTATTTTGGATTGAGCCTCGGGGAGCCGTCCAAATTAAGTTATTTATTGATATTAATTTTCCATAAATAAAATATGTGATC
>JAGFNQ010007964.1:0-37886 GCA_024364735.1 Boesenbergia rotunda
ACCGACGCTAACACTCGATATTACAAGGTTCGGGGATAACTTGCCCCTACTCCTTGGCGTGCCCGTAAGGTGGGCGATCCCTTGATCGTCGGCAGATCAAGCCCCGGTGAACACCGGATATCAAGCGCCTCCTTCTCGGTGGAGAAACCTCTCCACAATCGCCTCAGTAGATGAATACAAGATAAGCACACGAGACACACAAGAAGGAAGGCTCACAAGGATGTAGTAGAACGCTTAAGCACAAAACACAGAGAGCACACAACCTCGCCCAGCCAAACTCCTCAAGTTTTCTGTCTATATTCGTTGTTGTTGCTCCTCTGCCTCTGCTTTGTCTTAAGCCTCTACTCCCCTCATCAGGCTCTCCATCAGCATCCACTGAAGCCACAGCCTGACCCCCTGACTCCCTGAGCACTCAGTCCACTGAAGACCCTCTCCAGCTGAGCCTCCGTCAGTTGCCAGCTGCTCTCCAGAAGCCGTTGAGACCTGAAGCAAGGAAACAAACAAACCTGCTAGATGGAAAGCCTCCCATTGACTCTCCTCCAATGTTTGAATCATCCCTGTAAAGCCTGCACACTCCAACAGAGGCTTAGCAATGCATATCAAATGAAATCAGCAAGTAGCAGAGAATCGGCAGTGAAAACAGTCGCGATCAGAGCTTCTGACAGCGTATTTGAATTAAAGTTCTGCGCCTGATCGGTCACCAGACCGATCAGGAAGGACCCTGATCGGTCACCAGACCGAACCAGAAGTCTTCTGCACACTCCTGATTGGTCCCCAGACCAATCAGGCTCCAGCCTGATCGGTCACCAGACCAATCAGGCTGCTTCCAGACCGATCAGGAGTCATCCTGATCGGTGATAGTGAGAACCTTGCGACAAATGATTGTTCACTAGACCGATCTGAGCAGTATCCCTGATCGGTCACCAGACCGATCAGGAGCAGATCAGCAGGGGAACTCAACTCACTGTTCGCTCCCTGATCGGTCACCAGACCGATCAGGAGCTGTGCAGTGAGTGAAACACACACTCCCTGATCGGTCACCAGACCGATCACACATCGCTGGATCGGTCACCAGACCGATCCACGAAGGAGCAGCGTGCCAACTCCCTGATCGGTCACCAGACCGATCCAGGGACGCATACCTAGCCTTCCAAGCTAGGATTTCATTCACCTTAGCCCTCCAAGCTAAGGATTTTTCAATCTAACTCTCCAAGTTGGGAATTTGCACCTAACCCTCCAAGTTAGGACTTTTCACCTAGCCCTCCAAGTTAGGACTTTTCACCTAGCCCTTCAAGCTAGGACTTTTCACCCAACCCCTCCGAGTTAGACCTTCATCCAACCTAGCCCTCCAAGCTAGGCACCTGACCCTCCAAGCCAGGACTTTTTCATCTAACTCTCCAAGATGGGACTTTTCACTTAACCCTCCAAGTTAGGACTTTTCACCTAGCCCTCCAAGCTAGGACTTTTCACCTAGCCCTCCAAGCTAGGACTTTTCACCCACCTCTTCCGAATTAGAACTTTTCAACACCTGGCTTCACTCACCAGGACCCGACTTCACTCACCGGGATTTCCAACACCTGGCTTCACTCACCAGGTCCCGGCTTCACTCACCAGGATTTCAATCACCTGGCTTCACTCACCAGGACCCGGCTTCACTCACCGGGATTTCAACCTAGCTTCACAAGCTAGGACCTGGCTTCACTCACCAGGGTTTCATGCCCAGTCCCCGACCAGGACTTTAACCCAAATTCGCTCAACCAAACTTAAATCGTTGTCAAACACCAAAACAACAACCGGGCCAGACTGCATCAACACTATAGACATAAACATTTGAAAATTACAACGGAAAAAATAGATCCCACGAGCGATCTGTGCGAAAGAAAACTCATACAAAGTTAGATCTACAACTTCATATCTTATAGGTATGCCTTTGACGCGTGCCCTACGCTTATCCCGCTCGTCCAAGGTACGTCGGATCTATTGAATGTTCAAGTATCCTTGCCTTTATGCGTATTCACACGAACATGATCTCTCAAGCTTCGGAGAAGAATTATCTTTATAGTGCTAGCCATAAGAGGAGACTCATAAAGCAAGAAGGAGAGGAGGAGAACGAGTTTCAACCAAAGGGAAGGAGGAGAAGAAAATGACAAGAAGTTAATCCAAATGATAAGAAAAATTCTTTTATACTCATCCCATGAATATAAAGAGTTTTTGTCCCTTTAGCTTCCCTCCATTAAAGCCAATAAAAACCCAATTAGATCACATGTTTCTCATGTGGCTCTTCAACTTCTCATCATCCAATGAAGAGAAACTTTTTATCTTCCTCTATTATTAATTCATTAAATATTTTGATAAATTAATATCTCATTCAAATGTGATTAAGTCTAATCTAAATGAATCTAACTCAAATTCAATCTCAATCCCATAATCCAATTGGATTCACTTGAATCTAACTCAGTCAATCCAATTCGGATCAAATCTTAGTCAAACTAAGATTAATTAATCTCCGAAGCATCGTGCCCTTAGTGTGTGATCCAATAGGTTCTTGTAAAGTTGACAATGTATCTAAACCACTTTAGACATATAAGCAATGAGCGGTATCTAGCAATGCAACATTGCTACCCAAGTGACGAGAAAGTCGAGATCTAACTTAACCTCCGTGACTATGACAATGTATGACTTTGTCCTTCTATCCTCGATATCTAGATTGACCAATGAGGTATAGATCGTGTCATCCTTGATCAATCTTTATGTTTCTTGATCCTCGAGTAGACTCACTCAAACAAATGCGCTCAATATCTCATATTGACTCATTTGAGCATGACCATGCCTTTTAGTAGTCTTACTCGATCAAGGGGCCAACAGATATCATTTCCGTCATATGGGAGAGATAGATCTCATCTACATCACTTATATCCCTCTTCATAATTCATTACATACCCAGTTATCGCCTTTATAGTCCACCCTATTACGGTTGACGTTTGACGATACCAAAGTACATAACTCCTTATAAGGAAACCGTAGTGATTTCAGGTGTAAGGATTATTCATACTAATAGTCACATGAGAAAGTTTATGACACTCATATGACAATCTATGAAATTTCTCATAGCGGGTCAATTTAGTACACATTCTCTAATGTATACCCATGTGTCAACTTGATATCACATACCCATGACTTGTGAGCTCAAATCATCAATTGACCTACATGCTAGTTTCCATGCATTAATATTATCCTTGAATATTAATGCTTGACTAGGAATGGTTTAGTGTAGTGTTCTCTACATCTTCTCACTATCGATTCAATCAATCGATGTGATGTAAATAAGAACCTACTACCCAAGGACATTATTATACTTAGTTATTTAGCACAAATATAAAGTAACTATAATAACCAAACTTGCCTTTATTAATAATAAAATATGATACAAAAGTCCCTAGTCAATCATCACATAATTGGCTCAGGGCTCCCACTAACAATCTCCCACTAGCATTAGTGTCAATCACTGTAATATCTAATACTCAGTGACCTAGTGTGACCATCATGCTTCCTCTGTGCTAAAGCCTTGGTCAAAGGATCTGCGATGTTAGTATCAGTGGCTACTCTGCATATCCTTACATATCCTCTATCGATGATCTCTTGAATGAGATGGAAGCGCCGTAGTATGTGTTTGGTCCACTGATGGGAGTGAGGTTCCTTAGCCTGTGCAATAGGCCCATTGTTGTCACAATAGAGGTCTATCGGGTCTGTTATACTAGGAACCACACTAAGCTCTGTAATGAACTTCTGGAACCAAACAGCCTCCTTTGCTACATCAAACGCAACAATATGCTCGGCCTTTGTTGTAGAATTTGTAACTATGTCCTACTTCGAACTCTTCCAACTCACAGCGCCACCATTCAAACAAAATACATACCCTGACTGCAATAAAAAATCATCTCTATCGGTTTGGAAGCTTGTCTCACTGTAACCCTTTACAACTAGCTCCTCATTGCCTCCAAATATCATGAAATATTTTTTCGTCCTTCGTAAGTACTTAAGAATATTCTTGACAGCTGTCCAGTGACTTTCACTTGGATCTGATTGGTATCTGCTCGTCATGCTCAAAGCATACAAGACATCTGGACGAGTACAAAGCATGACGTACATGATAGACCCTATAGCAGATGCATAAGAGATTTGATCCATACGGTCTCTCTCCTCCTTAGAAGAGAGACATTGAGTCTTCAAAAGACTCACACCATGTGACATCGGCAGAAATCGCTTCTTGAAATTCTGCATAACAAAATGATTTAGCACCTTATCAATATATGTACTCTGACTTAAGCCAAGCAATCTCTTAGATCTATCTCTATAAATCTTGATGCCTAGGATATAAGCTGCTTCACCTAAGTCTTTCATTGAGAAATAATTCCTTAGCCACGTCTTCACAGACTGTAGTGAAGGGATATCATTTCCAATGAGGAGTATGTCATCCACATACAAGATCAGGAAGATAATTGTGCTACCACTAACCCTCTTGTAGACACAGGGTTCATCTTCATTCTTGATGAAACTAAACACTTTGATTGCATCATCGAATCGAAGATTGCAGCTTCGAAAAGCTTGCTTTAGCCCATAAATGGACCATTACTTTTATTATTCCGCTGTGCTACTAACGATTTGTTACGAAGTTGATCGAATGAACGACTTAAAGATGAAATAAAGTAGGAGTCGATATTCACCCCTTCTATCGATGCCACCGATCCTACAATTGGTATTAGAGCAGGTGGCTCTGATTGAACTCACCGCTAAAGGAGCAGGAAGGCCAGAAATTGAGGGGGAGTCAAGGGTGAAAGAGGTATATTTTAATTATGTCTATTTTTAAATTTCATATAATTTGTTTCAAGTGCAGGGAGAGAGGACACTACAAAAATAAGTATCTTACTCTTCAGATTCGCACGTCACCACTAGCCACAATAGAGGTACCAGTGCTAGGAGTCCAGAGGGACAAAAGTCATATCCAGTGTTTCAAGTGCAGAATGTATGGGCATTACAAGAATCAGTGTTCAGACTGGAAGATGACCCGATCCACAATGCCAAAAAAATGCAATGAAGGTAATGGAGGTACGAAAAGTTAATTTCTGTAAAGGTGTTTTTCAAATTTCTACAAAGTTAGATAGTTTTTCTAACAATTTAGATAATTATGTTGATCTTCCTATTAAGTTAGATTATTTCCACAATAAGTTAAACATGTTACATGATAAATTAGCTGATAACAAATCTAATTTAAATATAGATAAAATTAATATATTGAATATCAACTCCTTGTTTTCTAATATTAATGTCACAATTTTAGAAATTAATTCTAACATCTTAATTAACAATTCTGAAAATCATTTTACTAATCCTGAAGATAATGCTGGTAATTTTGAAGATAATACTCAACCCTTTATTGATAATCCTGAGGATAATGTTGATAATTCTAATGATAGTACTGAATCCTTCATTAATATTACCAATAATAATACTCAACCCCTTATTAATATTTTTGAAGATAATCTAATTAATTCTAATGATAATACTCAATCCTTACTTAATAACTCTACTAATTTTGAATATAATGCTACAACTTTAATTAGTAATCCTGAAAATTATTCTATTTATTTTGAAGATGATAATGCAATTTTAATTAATAATTCTGAATATAACTCTAAAGATGAAGAAGAATATGATTTTGAAGATAAAGATGAATTTATTAAAATTAAAGCTATAATTAAAAAAAACTTACAAGAATTCAAATAAAACAGAAATATTAAATAAAATTGAAAACTTAAAAACAAAAGAAATAATAGACGAATCAAAATTTTTTGAATTAATTGAAATTATGCAATTAGACCCAAAATTATTATTTAATACTTAAACACCTTAAACCTTAATTTAATACTTAACAACTTAAATCTTAATTTAATACTTAACAACTTAATTCTTAATTAATTCTTAACAACTTAATTCTTTCTTAATTCTTAATTAATTCTTAACAACTTAATTCTTTCTTAATTCTTAATTCTTTCTTAATTCTTAATTCTTAATTCTTAACAACTTAAATTTTAATTAATTCTTAACTTAATTCTTAATTGTTAACAACTTAAATCTTAATTAATTCTTAACAACTTAACTTTTAATTCTTAAAAACCTAAACTTAAATTTTAATTAATAATCAAATCTTTTAATCCTTAAAATGTTTAAAGCTAACTGAATAAATCTTAAATAACAATTCAACATTATTAGCAAACTCAATCCTTAATTCAAAATTTATATAAATTCACGAACTAAAATTTTAATTAATTACCTTTAGTAATGAAACTAAGTAAAATCCTACCCAACTGAAACATTCAACTTAATAATAATAAATATGTCAAAGTGGGTTGACATATTCAAGGGTTCACACGTTTTGTATCAAATCGAGAATTTGATACTTTATTAGAAATATAATTTAAATATTTTGACTTGATTGATACATGCATAAGTACCATACTCATGCATCTGTTTATTTTTCAAATATATATCTGCCATGTCATTCATGTTAGTTTACTTTTGTGCTTAACCTAGAATGGCTAGATAGGAAAATAATAGCTTGACACTTGCCTAACATAGTACCAGGGTGGGGCGAGAAGATAGTACGTTAGGGATGCTTGGTCTAGGAAGTCAGGAATGGTAAGGAGTACCCGACTTGGTCAACCTAGCTAAGTGAAACTAGTCGAAGCTACCTCGCCACATCCTAGACTAGTTAGATCAGAGTTTCTCAAAGAGTAAATTAAAAGTATTATTTCTTTAAAAGACTTTGTCTAAGGAACGGGTTGTTGATCCAATAAGGCTTAGGCCAAAGAAGGCCCCTGTGCCTCGCCAAAACCTGGAAGTCAATTATTGAAATTTACTTTTAAGTTATAAATTGTTAAACATGAATCTAACTCAAGGTCAAGCAACCTATAAAATCAAATTAAGAAAAATTATTCAAGCATCTCACAAACACCCATAAGACAACCATGCTTGTTTGTACTGTGACATTCAGAATGGGTGAGATGATAAAGACTAATCAATTGATAAATATTTTCAAAATATTTTCAAAATGCTTAAAATATTTTCTTAAAAACTATTTTTAAAATAATAATTAAACATAATAATGTTTTAATGAATTTCATGCTTGATTGTGTGTACCTATAAAATACATTTCAAAAATTATATATCTTTTCGAAAGTTGTTTGACCTGCACTTAGACACAAATCCTCTATGTCAACACTAAAGTCTCTTAAGACATTTAGGTAGAGTTCCTTGTAGTTAGCAAGGGTAGCCAGAAGGTGTCAGGTTCAGTGGGAGGCTAGTTTTTTGTGAAAGTTTTTTTCTCCTGAAAAAATTTATTATTTTTTTTCAAAAATTTATCTATTTCAAAATGGTTTTGCTTAGAAAAAATTATCATCTTTTTTTAAAATGCTTTTCGAAAAATATTTTTTTTTTCAAAATTCTTATATTTTTCAAAGGAAAGTTTGAAAATGCTTTAAAAAAATATACTTCTTCACTTGTAATTATTGTTAGACCTTGGATGGCTAGAGAGGGGGGGGTGAATATAACCAGACACAATTTTCTTGAGCTTTCACAAACTTTCTGCACTTCAAGAGTTAGGCAGTGGAAACAAACAACACAAGTGCAGAAACAGAAATGACAAATAGAAATCAAAACAAAGAAAGCAAACCAGACGACACAGCGATGTACAAGGTTCGGGGATAACTTGCCCCTACTCCTTGGCGTGCCCATAAGGTGGGCGATCCCTTGATCGTCGGCAGATCAAGCCCCGGTGAACCCCGGATAGTAATAGCCTCCTTCTCGGTGGAGCAATCTCTCCACAATCGCCTCAGTAGATGAATACAAGATAAGCACACGAGACACTCGAGAAGGAAAACTCACAAGGATGTAGTAGAACGCTTAAGCACAAAACACAAAAAGCACACAACCCAGCCCAGCCAAACTCCTCAAGTTTTCTGTCTGTCTTCGTTGTTGTTGCTCCTCTGCCTCTGCTTTGTCTTAAGCCTCTACTCCCCTCATCAGGCTCTCCATCAACATCCACTGAAGCCACAGCCTGACCCCCTGACTCCCTGAGCGCTCAGTCCACTGAAGACCCTCTCTAGCTGAGCCTCCGTCAGTTGCCAGCTGCTCTCCAGAAGCCGTTGAGACTTGAAGCAAGGAAACAAACAAACATGCTAGATGGAAAGCCTCCCATTGACTCTCCTCCAATGTTTGAATCATCCCTGTAAAGCCTGCACACTCCAACAGAGGCTTAGCAATGCATATCAAATGAAATCAGCAAGTAGCAGAGAATCGGCAGTGAAAACAGACGCGATCAGAGCTTCTGACAGCGTATTTGAATTAAAGTTCTGCGCCTGATCGGTCACCAGACCGATCAGGATGGACCCTGATCGGTCACCAGACCGATCCAGCAGTCTTCTGCACACTCCTGATTGGTCCCCAGACCAATCCAACATTCTGCTGCACACTCCAGATCGGTCCCCAGACCAATCAGGCTCCAGCCTGATCGGTCACCAGACCGATTAGGCTGCTTCCTGACCGATCAGGAGTCATCCTGATCGGTTATAGTGAGAACCTTGCGACAAATGATCGTTCACTAGACCGATCTGAACAGTATCCCTGATCGGTCACCAGACCGATCAGGAGCAGATCAGCAGGGGAACTCAACTCACTGTGGGCTCCCTGATCGGTCACTAGACCGATCAGGAGCTGTGCAGTGACTGAAACACATACTCCCTGATCGGTCTCCAGACCGATCAGTCATCGCTGGATCGGTCACCAGACCGATCCACGAAGGAGCACCGTGCCAATCTCCCTGATCGGTCACCAGACCGATCCAGGCAAGCCCAAATGCACTCTAAGTCACTAGAATAAGCCTCCAGCCCTTCTCTGACTCGTGTCATGCCCAGCTTCACTCACTGGGACTTCAGCCTAGCCCTCCAAGCTAGGACCTGGCTTCACTCACCAGGGTTTTGGTCACCCGGCTTCACTCACCGGGACCCGGCTTCACTCACCGGGACCCGGCTTCACTCACCAGGATTTCAACCTAGCTTCACTCACTAGGATTTTGGTCACCCGGCTTCAGTCACCGGGACCTGGCTTCACTCACCAGGATTTCAACCTAGCTTCACTCACTAGGATTTCAGTCACCTGGCTTCACTCACCAGGACCCGGCTTCACTCACCAAGATTTCAACCTAGCTTCACTCACTAGGATTTCCATCACCTGGCTTCACTCACCAGGACCCGGCTTCACTCACCAGGATTTCAACCTAGCTTCACTCACTAGGATTTCCATCACCTGGCTTCACTCACCAGGACCCGGCTTCACTCACCCGGACCCGGCTTCACTCACTGGGATTTCCATCACCTGGCTTCACTCACCAGGACCCGGCTTCACTCACCGGGACCCGACTTCACTCGCTGGGATTTCCACCAACCTAGCCCTCCAGACTAGGACCTGGCCCTCCAAGCCGGGATTTCATCAACCTAGCCCTCCAGGCTAGGACCTGACCCTCCAAGCCAGGACTTTTCCACACCTAGCCCTCCAAGCTAGGATTTTGTGCCCAATCCCCGACTAGGACTTAATCCCAATTCGTTCAACCAAACTTAAATCAAAACTTAAATCGTTGTCAACACCAAAATAACAATTAGGGTCAGACTGCATCAACAATCTCCCCCTTTTTGTTGTTTGACAACCCGATTTAAGTTTAGGCATTAATGATCAATTGAAGGCAGTTCAATTATCGTAAGGGAATCAAAATCCTCCCCCTATAATAACCCTAAACATAATCAACCATTTTCTCCCCCTTTGTCAAACATCAAAAAGGGTATGGTTATTAAGTTTAAACATACCTCCCCCTCAAACACAGGTCTCTCCCCAAACCCAAAATAATCAAAGGTAAACTTTTGAATTGCATATGAGAGGCATATACCATAAATGTACCATGGAAACAATGTATATGCATCATACGTCAATAAGTGTGAATTGCACATGAAATCATATACAGAATTATATCATGGTCAAACATGTATATGTTTCTTATGACAAGTAGGGAATGCATCCAACACATAATCCTGATTGGTCTCCGTGACCGATCAGGTTCGTTGATTATTTGATACAGAAAAATTTCTGATTAGTCTGGGGACCGATCAGATTTCAGAAAAATTTCAGAAACCCGGATACGTTCCTGATCAGACTGCATTAACAATTTGCATTCCAAAACAAGGGTGTAGACTCCATTGATATTCGACATTCCAGAAACATTTCTGAAACACGACATTAAGACCAAGAGTCACGACTCAACAAACCCTTCCTTATGAATTTGAACATTCCAACATAGGTTTGTATCAAATCAGCATTTTAATACTTGATGTTTCAGATAAGTTCTGATAATTAAGGGTCTTAAAAATTCCTACCCTTCTTAGATCACTTGATCAAACTTGTACTCACTTAGTACCAGGTGTGTACCAATGGAAGATCAAGTATGTTTCAATTTGACTTGGTTTGTATCAGATTTGTGTGTATCAGTATGATCAGGTAATCTGATACAACTTGATGAAATGGGATCGGACTGAGGAGTAGTCTGATACCTTTGATCAGTGTTGATCTGATCGGTCACCGGACCGATCAGTATGATTCCTGATCGGTCACCAGACCGATCAGGATGAGTCCTGATCGGTCAGTGGACCAATCATGTCTGACACAGACTATTTTCTGAACCTGATTTCATAAACTGAGTTTCAGAAACTCTGAAATCAGATTTGTTTCATTGTGCAGTTTCAGAAACGAGATTTCAGACATCCTAATTCAATTAGATTCAATTCCATTGATCCTAAAGGGTTTCTTTTAACTAAAATCCATTTCCCAAAATGATCAACATGATTTATGTCAAAGCATGATCAGTATTTTCTAAGCATGAAATTGAATATCAAAACATGTTTGTATAGAAGCATGATCAGGTTCCCAAAATCTAAGTTGGATACTTCAAAACAGATTTGTATCAAGTCAATATTAAATTTGTATCAAAGTCAATGGATGATCACGTTTGTTCAAAATATTTATCAATTTCATAATCCCCAACTCTGTCCAGCATGTTTGTATCAAGATAATATCAAAATATAATCGATTTTCCAAACATACCTATACAACATGAGTATCAAAGTATGATCATGTGTGTATCAAAATATTCCAATTATGATCATGTTTATTCCAAACAATTTTGATAATCCAATCTACCTTGATAATCAGATTTTATAGCAAATCATGGAACTTGAGTGTTGAATTTTGAAACATCATAACTATGTGAGCATACTGTCCTTAACCAAAAATTTCATGTCATAGACTAATGTTAATAGCACATAGAGTAAATCATGACATACTTGATCATGTTCACCTCCAACACATTAAGGAAGAACTTAGGCCTAAGATATATCATCGGTTATTCCAAAAATAAACTGCGATTTTGATATTTTGGCTAACTTCTAGATTTACCGTGAACTATAGCAATCCATTATCATGATTCAACCTAAATCATTCATGCAATATATTTTTCCTTTTCAAAACTAGTTGGTTTATTTTGAAGCATGAATATAGTATCATTCATTGCATGAAAATTTCCTTACTGCTCAAGTGAAATTTCATAAAAACACAAATTGCAGTAAAACATCAATTGCCACAAGAAAACCAAATATTCTAAGCAATTCATGGCAAGAGCAAATTATGTGTGAATCTAAACCCTTCATGCAATATATAAAAACAATTTCCAAGGCTTGTTGACTTATTTTGAAACTAGTGTAACTTTAGCCTTGGGTTTGGAGCACCACTTATCAACAACCTATGTTGATAGATGCTCCCCCTCAATTAATATTTATACAATTCTAAATATTGAGGTTTTAGGTACCCAAATTTTGGGGCCTAAGGAATCTACAATGAATGACTTTGGCACACATGCCTTAGTCAATTTCTTTTTGACTTTTTTAACCTTAGAATCATTTGATGATCTAAAATGAGTTCTTGACATTAAAGATATGACACTAGGTTCTTTAGGTTGGTAACCCAAACCAATCTTGTTGTACATCGCCCTTTGTGAGTTGAGTATCATATCTAATGTTTTAGAGCTTGTTGAAAACTTCTCAAGAACATTCTTGAGGTTTTCAAATTCGCTCTTCAAGTTCTTATTTTCATCCTTAAGGGATTTATCATGCAAATCATTAATGTCCTCAACCTTAGAGGATTTCAATTCTTTTACTTCCAACCTTAATGCTTTGACTTTGGCCTTAGATTTATTAAGCATTTTTGTCAAGCACGCTATTGTTCTATAGCATGTGTCTAGCTCGGGAGAGATTACCTCTTCATCATCCGAAGATGATGAAGGCGCGGTTGAGGAGCTTGATTCGTTATCACTTCCTTCATTTGAGTCTTCTAAGGCCACTAAAGCCACGTGACAGTGGCTTTTCTCCTCCTTGTCCTTCTTCCTTTTGTTTCCTGCCACAAAAGCAACCCATTTCTCCTTTGGGCTTGTGTTAGAAATCTCATGTAGTTCCATCTCACAAAACAAATCTTCTAATTTTACAAAAGATAGATCCTTGGAAATCTTGTAGGCATCCACCATTGATGACCACAAAGTATTCCTAGGGAAGGCTTTGAGTGCATACCTCACTAGGTCTCTATTTTCTACCTTTTCATTTATGGAGTGGAGACCATTCAACACTTCTTTAAACCGTCCATGGAGTTCACTTACCTTTTCATTTTTTTCCCATGGTGAGGTTTTGGAGTTAACTGTGAAGCAAATCCTTCTTGGCTCTCCGGGTGTCTTGAGTTCCCTCATGGAGCTCAAAGATTTTGTTCCAAAGATCTTAGCACTTGTAAAAGGACCCACCTTGATCAACTCCTCCTTGGTCAACCCGCATTGCAAAGTGACCACCGCTTTGGCATTTGCTTCACTCTTTCTTATTTGCTCAGCCGACCAACTTGAGAAATCGAGATCTTTTCCTTCAACATCTCTTGGAGGGATGAAACCTTCTTTGACCGAGAACCATATGCTCATGTTTGTCTTCAGATAAAACTCCATCTTCGATTTCCAATATTGAAAATCTGTGCCGTCGAAGAGTGGAGGTCGGTTTGTGCTCATTCCTTCTCTTCCAGCAATCTTGTTGATAACTCTCGGATGTTAAGCCGTGAACAGAGCCCCAAGCTCTGATACCACTTGTTTGACCTTGGATGGCTAGAGAGGGGGTGAATATAGCCAGACACAATTTTCTTGAGCTTTCACAAACTTTCAGCACTTCAAGAGTTAGGCAGCGGAAACAAACAACACAAGTGCAGAAACTGAAATGACAAACAGAAATCAAAACGAAGAAAGCAAACCAGACGACACAGCGATGTACAAGGTTCGGGGATAACTTGCCACTACTCCTTGGCGTGCCCGTAAGGTGGGCGATCCCTTGATCGTCGGCAGATCAAACCCCGGTGAACCCCGGATAGTAATAGCCTCCTTCTCGGTGGAGCAACCTCTCCACAATCGCCTCAGTAGATGAATACAAGATAAGCACACGAGACACTCGAGAAGGAAAGCTCACAAGGATGTAGTAGAACGCTTAAGCACAAAACACAGAGAGCACACAACCCAGCCCAGCCAAACTCCTCAAGTTTTCTGTTTGTCTTCGTTGTTGTTGCTCCTCTGCCTCTGCTTTGTCTTAAGCCTCTACTCCCCTCATTAGGCTCTCCATCAGCATCCACTAAAGCCATAGCCTGACCCCCTGACTCCCTGAGCACTCAGTCCACTGAAGACCCTCTCCAGCTGAGCCTCCGTCAGTTGCCAGCTGCTCTCCAGAAGCCGTTGAGACCTGAAGCAAGGAAACAAACAAACCTGCTAGATGGAAAGCCTCCCATTGACTCTCCTCCAATGTTTGAATCATCCCTGTAAAGCATGCACACTCAAATAGAAGCTTAGCAATGCATATCAAATGAAATCAGCAAGTAGCAGAGAATCGGCAGTGAAAACAGACGCGATCAGAGCTTCTGACAGCGTATTTGAATTAAAGTTCTGCTCCTGATCGGTCACCAGACTGATTAGGAAGGACCCTGATCGGTCACCAGACCGATCCAGCAGTCTTCTGCACACTCCTGATTGGTCCCCAGACCAATCCAGCATTCTGCTGCACACTCCAGATCGGTCCCCAGACCAATCAGGCTCCAGCCTGATCGGTCACCAGACCGATCAGGCTGCTTCCTGACCGATCAGGAGTCATCCTGATCGGTTATAGTGAGAACCTTGCGACAAATGATCATTCACTAGACCGATCTGAACAGTATCCCAGATCGGTCACCAGACCGATCAGGAGCAGATCAGCAGGGGAACTCAACTCACTGTGGGCTCCCTGATCGGTCACTAGACCGATCAGGAGCTGTGCAGTGAGTGAAACGCATACTCCCTGATCGGTCTCCAGACCGATCAGTCATTGCTGGATCGGTCACCAGACCGATCCACGAAGGAGCACCGTGCCAATCTCCCTGATCGGTCACCAGACCGATCCAGGCAAGCCCAAATGCACTCTAAGTCACGAGAACAAGCTTCCAGCCCTTCTCTGACTCGTGTCATGCCCAGCTTCACTCACTGGGACTTCAGCCTAGCCCTCCAAGTTAGGACCTGGCTTCACTCACCAGGGTTTCGGTCACCCGGCTTCACTCACCGGAACCCGGCTTCACTCACCAGGATTTCAACCTAGCTTCACTCACTAGGATTTCGGTCACCCGGCTTCACTCACCGAGACCCGGCTTCACTCACCAGGATTTCAACCTAGCTTCACTCACTAGGATTTCAGTCACCTGGCTTCACTCACCAGGACCCGGCTTCACTCACCAGAATTTCTGTTGGTGCAGGAAGCACCATATCGAACCTTGTTTTGATATTGGTAAAGGGTTCAAAGTTAAGTATTATTGGTGATCTAACAATGCTCATTAAGTGTGCAGGAAAAGTCCTAGCGAAGGGCTTCTAGGCACCTAGCGAAGGACTGCCAGGAAACAAAGTCCTAGCGAAGGGCTGCTAGGCACCTGGCGAAGGACTGCCAGGAAATAATGTCCTAGCGAAGGACTGCTAGGCACCTGGCGAAGGACTGCCAGGAAACAAAGCCCTAGCGAAGGACTGCTAGGCACCTGGCGAAAGAATGCCAGGATACAAAGCCCTAGCAAAGGACTGCTAGGCACCAGGCGAAGGACGGCTTGGTACCAAAGACCTAGCGAAGGGCTGCTAGGCACCAGGCGAAGGACAGCTTGGTACCAAAGACCTAGCGAAGGACTGCTAAGCACCAGGCGAAGGACAGCTTGGTACTGAAGACCTGGCGAAGGACAGCTAGGCACCTGGCGAAGGACAGCTGGGCAAAAGTCTAATCGGAGGAGCCAGTTGGCATCAAGTAAATTCTCCCGAGAGGAGTAGGTGAGGATGCGTTCCCCGTTGAGGGAACAGTAGGCGTCGGTTCGACCTAGGGTTCCATTTTGGAGACCCAAAGTCAGAACCAAGACAACTAAGGCTGTATAAAACTAACATATTATTGCTTTATGTTGTTTTGGACTAACCCTGGATGCAGGACCGAAGGAACGAGTGTCTGCAGCTTAGAGAGCCTCAAAGGAGTGAGGCAGCAGCTGAGTAGGGCGCCCGGAGTGTCCTGGGCGCCCCCAAGGTAAATACAAAACTGATGAAGCAAAAAGAGTGCTTCGACAGCTTATGGGCGGGGCGCCCCCGTGCTCTCGGGCGCCCCCCATGCTCCCGGGCGCCCCAGATGGTCCGGGCGCCCCCAGTGCAAGCCAACGAAGCAGAAGCCAGCGAAGCCAACGGATAAGAGTCGACCCAGTCAACCCGGGCGCCCCCAGCGTCCCGGGCGCCCCCGTCAAAGCCTGATCCCGAGATTTAAGGGATCAGAGATGACCGAGAGGAACTCGGATCAGCTGACACGTGGGGGGGGCGTCCCCGACGTTCCGGGCGCCCCCAGGGGCTATAAAAGGGCCCTCGACCCCAAGGCTTCCATCAATCAATTCTTCCAACGCATTCACACTCTTCTACTCTCGCGCTCTGCTCTGGAAACCTCCCGACTCGAGATACAAGCGCCAACGACGTCCCTCTGCTCAGAAAATACAATCTACATCGGACGTCGGTAACGAAGAGCTACTTGTAGTTTACTGCACTGTTTTTGTAATACCTTTTGTAAACTGGTTTTGCGCACATATAGAATTACCCGCAGTAAACGGTCAACGACCGTGGTCCTTGGAGTAGGAGCCGACCGTGACTCCGAACCAAGTAAAACTGCTTGCGTCTTTGTGTTGTGATTTAATTTTCCGCTGCGTGTGCTCTTATTTTTAATCCAAAAACGATTTACGATATTCACCCCCCCCTCTATCGTTTCTCTCGATCCAACAATTTCAACCTAGCTTCACTCACTATGATTTCCATCACCTGGCTTCATTCACCAGGACCCGGCTTCACTCACCGGGATTTCCATCACCTGGCTTCACTCACCAGGACCCGACTTCACTCACTGAGACCCGGCTTCACTCACCGGGATTTCCACCAACCTAGGCCTCCAGACTAGGACCTGGCCCTCCAAGCCGGGATTTCATCAACCTAGCCCTTCAGGCTAGGACCTGACCCTCCAAACCAGGACTTTTCCACACCTAGCCCTCCAAGCTAGGATTTTGTGCCCAGTCCCCGACTACGACTTAATCCCAATTCGTTCAACCAAACTTAAATCAAAACTTAAATCATTGTCAACACCAAAACAACAATCAGGGTCAGACTGCATCAACAATTATATCTTTCAAAAAAATGCTTTAATTGCTCTTATGATTTGGATATACTCTAAAGACATATAGAAAATTTTTCTCATGATCTACAAGGATTCTTAAGATTATGTCAGGCTTAGGGGAGTCCTAATCAAAAGAAATTAATGTACTTCTTTTTCTGATTATTTTAAATTAAAAAAATATTATGTAATTCTTTTTGTTTGGATCAAACCCTAAGACTCAGAAGAAGATCAACTTGTGCTCAATATGCTTCCTAGGACTATGTCAAGTTTAGGAGGAGTTTAAATTAAAAGAACTATTAAAAATTTTGAAAATATTATACTTTCACAAACCACTATCATTTCAAAAACACTCTATTTTTTTGAAAATTCAATATTGTCATTTTCCAAAAAAATATTTTGAAAAACTTTTTCATCTTTTGAACATCATTGAATAATTCTTGAAAAATTACTTGAATTTGGAAAAATCTCCAAGACACATAGGAAAGTTTTCCTTGTGGTTAACAAGGTTTCCTAGGATTATGTCAGATTGGGGAGAAATCTAAATCAAGAAATTTATCATTTTTAAAAAATATATATTGAAACTACTTTATCTTGATTGGAAAAATCTCCAAGACATATAGTAAAGATTTCCTTGTGGTTAACAATGTTTCCTAAGATTGTGTCAGATTGGGGAGGAAACCAAATCAAGAAATTTATTATTAATCAAAAATTCAAAATGTATATTGAAAATACTTAATTTTGATTGGAAAATCCCTAAGACACATAAGAACTTTTCTTGTGGTAAACAAGATTCCTAGGATTGTGTCAGATTTAGGAAAGTTCAAATTAATAAAGCAAATCTTATCTTCTCAAATTCTTTTCAAGTACTTAGTGCCTTTTAGAATATTTTCTGAAAAAAGTACTTAGTGTTTTTTTAAAAAAGAGGGATTTTTGAAAATCTTGTTTTTTTCCATAAATCTTAAGTATTTTCAAAAATTCCTTTCACATTCATATATTGTTGGTGCAAACTTTTAAAATTCTTGTATTTTCTTTTTGATATCTGTCAAAGGGGGAGAGAGTACCTTAAGTTAGTTTTTTTCGATTTCTCCCAAGTTTTGACCTAGAACCCTTAGACCAAACCTAACTTAAGATTATTGTCAAATATTAAAAAGGGAGAGATTATTTGTGCAAAAAATCAGACATGAACAGTTAACCTCTGGTGTTTCGATGTTTGACAATATATCAAGGTCTGGTCAAAGTGATCAAGGGTTAAACCAAACAGGACCTGATGTTTGGTATGGTAAATCCAGGCTTGATCAAGTTTGACCAAAGGTTTGGCAAAACAGGATCTAATGTTTGGCAGAGTTATGAGAACTCAGGGTTGGTCAGTTGACCAAAGGATTAAGCCAAACAAGACTTAATGTTTGGCAGAGAGATTATACTCATTTGGACTAAGCCAAACAAGATTTGATGTTTGGCAGAGAGAAATCTAGTTAGGATTAAGATGACTAGCAAAGAAGTCTTTATTGAGGAATAAAATCCTGGTGAGTAAAGCTGGGTCCTAGTGAGTGAAGCTAGGTGGAAGAAGTCCTGGTGAGTGAAGCTGTGCAAGAAGTCATGACTTGCATGGTTGAGCATGAAGTCCTAGTTCGGGAAATTGGGCACGAAGTCCTAGCCGATGGTTGGGCACCGAAGTCTTGGTCTAGGGGATTGAGCATGAAGTCTTGATCGGGGATCGGGCAATGAAGTCTTTGCCAAGCGAGGACTATGGACAGAAGTAGACACGAGTCGAGGATCGGACATCTCGAGATCCAGGAGTATTGGAGGCCGAGCACGAAGTCTTGGTCCGGGGGACTGAGCAAAAGACTTTGCCGAGCAGGGATCGTGGACAGAAGTAGGGATGGGTCGAGGATCAGACATCTCGAGATCCGGATTCTTGGAGGTCGAGCAAAAGTCCAGCCGGAGGTCCCGGTTAGAAAAAGGTAGCTTCACTAGATTGGAGTAGGTGAAAGACGTGTTCCTCAGAAAGGGAACAGTAGGCGTCGGTTCTGTTAGAATGTATACTAAAAGTCTTGCTTTTATATGAACATCTACATTTTGGAATGAGAATCACATGATCATTGATTGCATTTTATATTTATTATATGAGTGCATATTGTCTGATACTTTACATGGTAGATAATATGGTGTGTGGTGCCACATAGAAGATCATGTTATCAGTCCCTTGTAGAGTATAAGTAGTAGCTCACAACCGAGATAGTTTTGGACAAACCATTGGCATGGTTGTAGTGTAATTTGGTATTGGTTTATCTTGACCATAGAATTATACTAGTGCACTTTGTGTGTATTGAGCAGGACCGACTTAGAGGTGATTTGATTTATACTAACTATATAATCGAATCAGACCTTAGATATTATGGTGTACATGCTCTTAATCTGAATATAATAATGAACACATGTACTTAATATATATTTTTTTGATTTACCATTGGGCGAGATTTATTTGTTAAATCAATTGGCCCGGTAAATTGGGAAATAATATTATTTACATGGTGTTCCATTGATTATAGAAGAAAATCGTGTCCTATATATTAGGATGATGATGTCTCCTTGAGGAGCTCATAAAGTTCATCATGTAAATCCTGCAGGTGGACTTGGTCCGACATGATGATAAGGTTGAGTGGTACTACTCATGGAGTTAGATATTAATTAATTAAATTATCAGTAATTTAATTAATTAATGGACATTCGAGATCTTAAACACGGGGAGAATTTGTACACATAATATGATCGAGCCCATATTTAATTATGGGGGTTGGTGAGGTAGTGCAATGATAATCCTTTAGTGGATTGGATTATCGTTAATGGATCAGGCTTTGATCCATTAGGAGCCAAGACCCAACTCCTCCTCATAGTCCCTATTGTAGCCTATATATACCTCATGAGTCATGATACCAAGGCATACCATCCAATACAACCCTAATTATCCTCTCCATCTCTCTCTCTCTCTCTCCTAGGTTAGCGCCGGCGACAAACAAAGGAGGAAGAAGTTTGTTTTCTTCTTCCTCCCTTCTCTTCATCTCTTCCTTTTGGTGGCCGACGACAAGAAGCTAAAGGAGGAGCTCTTCTCCTCCTTTGTGGCGTGCGGCAAGAAGAGGAGAAGAAGAAGTGGTCGGCGTAAGGAGGAGAAGCCTTCTTCTTGGTGGTGTTGGCGCCGCAAGCAAGAGGAAGGGAGAGGGTTTGCTCGGCTAGGGTTGGTGAAGAAGAGATATCCTCCTCCTCTTCTTCTTCTCCTTCTTCCTATCTTCTTCCTTAAGGCCAGCGCAAGGAGATCCATCTCCTTGGTGGTCGGCGCAAGTAAAGGAAGGAGAAGTTCCTTCCTTTTGGTGGTCGGCGACAACTTCTTGGTGCTAGGGTTCAACGCAAGCAAGGATAGAGGAAGAAGGTGCCTTGGTGACTTCATTTCTTGGAAGATCGTCGCCCACACGACGTTCAAGAAGAGGATAGGACATATGGTAGAAGACCACGAGTTAAACAAGAGGTATAATTCTTGTTTCTTGTTCTTAGTTCATTGTATGTTAATTATTATCATGGACCCCGAAGATAAACACAAAAACCGGCGTTCTATTCATCGTCTATTCTGCGACTAATCGACTAGACAAGTTAGATTTCTTGAACAACAAGCTTGTTCAAGCGATCACTCAAGTTAGTACTATGATGAAAACGGTTGCTTGGGTGATTCCTTTCCATCCGGATTTGTTTTAATTAATAAAATTTTAATTCGGGGACATGGAGGGGATTCCTATGCATAACCGAAACCAACAATTGTATCAAAGCCAAGTTTTCCGATTTTGTGTGTTTTGGATTCTGTTACTTTTGTGCATTTATCATATATAATTTTATTCCGGATAATAGTAGGATGTGCGTAGGCTAACTCTTTGGTTGCAGGCATAAGATCCGACTATTATGGCTTATGTGATTGTATGTGATTGTGTGTGCATGGTTGTAATATTTATTTGAATCTTCGGGGTGGGTTGACGAGGCTAATTAGTATTTAATTTTTATAATTAAATACGACATTGTTTAGCCGCTCATTTTAATTTACTTTCGATATAGATTTGTTGTACACTCCTTCATGGAGTATAGGATCGATGGATATAAATTAAAATAGTTTTTATCTCGGCTCGGAGCTCGTTCATGGCTTGTGCATGGTGTATGGAAGTGGAGACGAGGTGGCGACACGACGGGAGACGTATTGAAGAGCAAAAAGCCATAATAGTTGAAATTTTTAATTTTTTTTTCATATTTATTGCTTATTGTTTGATATGCATGTTGTGTGTGCTTGAAAATTTCTCAATTTTAAATTACTAAGTGGGAGAGGGAATCTTTGAATCCCGTGGCCTCCATTACAAATTTGACATGTGATGCGAACAAACTTGCGCGTTGGCTTTGAGTGCCTTCCTCCATATCGGATGAGTTTGTTTCGCGAATCACTAGGTCAAATATGATTATAGAAAATTATTTAGAAGCGTGTGATCTTCCCCATCGGAAGGAACATAATCCTAGATAATTGCCTTAGTATCATGTAATAGTGTACACTTAGATGCATTTAGTAGTATCCTCCCCATCGGAGTCACTGCTATTATTTGTAGGGCCGAAGAGGAACCAACTATTAATTTTATTTGTCAAAAAGTAAGGTTGACAAGATAATAAAATTAATGGGTAAAACCTCTTCTGACAAATGTAGAATTCATATACGTCCACACTATCGTGGCATACGATATTCTCAGTGTTTTGAGGTGTTGGTTGATTTTAAAATTATATTGTTTGAGGAATCAATATTATTTTGAAATCTAATGTTTTGATCATTGTGATTCTCAGAATTTTTCAAAATGGCTTTCAACCCACTTGCTGTTATTTTAAAGGAAAATAAACATACTGGTCGCAACTACATAGATTGGAAACGGAACTTGGACATTGTCTTGACTGCAGAGGAGTATAAATTTGTACTTTTTGAGATCTGCCCTGAAAAGCCTAGCGAGAATTCTAGTGAAGATGAGAATGAATGTTATAAGAAGTGGGCGAAGGCAGACGAGATGATGTGGTGTTACATTTTGGCTTCTATGTCAAATGTGCTGCAACATCAACATCGGGCCTTCACTACTGCTTATGACATGATGTTCAATCTCAAGGAACTCTTCGGACACCAGAATCGGACTGTTAGGCAAGAGGCGATGAGGAACTTGATGACGACCACCATGATTGAGGGAACACCCGTGAGGGATCATGTTCTCAAAATGATGACTCATTTAAATGAGATGGAAGTCCTTGGAGCGGAGATCGATGGGGAAACCCAGGTTGATATTATTCTCCAGTCTCTTCCTAGGAGTTTTGAGCAATTTTGCCTGAACTATAATATGAACAAAAGGGCATATTCGTTGGTGGAACTTCTGACAGAACTCCTGGCGGCAGAGGGGCTATTTCGTCAGAGTGCTTGTGCTTTTGTTGCTGAAATGGTTTCTACTTCTAAACCGAAAGGAAAGAAGAAGAAGAAACAAGATTTAGCAAAGAAAGTGGCAAGATCTCAGGGACCTCAGGCTGGAGTGAAGAAGCCGAAAGGCAAGTGCTTCACGTGCAAGCAGACTGGATATTAGAAGGCAAACTGTCCCCGTCGAAAGGAGAAAAATCAAGGTATATTTTTTTGTTTAGTTGTAGAAACATATTTAGCGGTGTTATCTACCGGTACTTGGTGTGTAGATACGAGAGCCACTGATCATATCTGTAATTCTTTGTAGGGGTTCCAGGAAACCAGAAACTAGCTGAGGGAGAGATTACCATCTACATGGGCAATGCTACGGAGGTGGCGGCTATTGCAGTGGGAGACGTTTGTTTATCATTTGATAGAAATAAAACTTTGGTTTTAAGAAATTGTCTTTATGTATTTTCATTTAGAAAGAATCTTATTTCAATTTCTAAATTATTTATAGATGGGTATTCTATTTCTTTTAATGACAGAGTTGTTATAAAAAGGAATAGAGAGATTATCTGTTCTGATACGTTGGTTGGCAATTTGTACACTCTTGAACCAAAAACTCCCATGATACAAATAGAAATCAATAACTCATCGTCTAATCATAATAAGAGAAAAAAACTTTCGAAAATGAACCAAATGTATCTTTGGCATCTAAGGTTAGGTCATATTAACCTAAGTAAAATTCAAAGGTTGATAGCCAATGGACCTTTGGGTTCATTGGTGGTGGAAGATTTCCCAACATATGAATCTTGCTTGGAAGGTAAGATGACTAAGAGGTCTTTTAAGGCCAAGGGGTATAGAGCCAAAAATATGTTAGAGTTGGTTCATTCTGATTTGTGTGGTCCTATGTCTATCCAGGCTAGAGGGGGCTTTTGAATATTTTGTCTCTTTTATAGATAATTATTCAAGGTATGGATACATTTACTTGATGCGCCGCAAGTCTGAATGTTTTGATAGGTTCAAAGAATTCAAGGCTGATGTGGAGAAACGTCAAGGTAAAAGTATCAAGACATTACGATCTGATCGTGGTGGTGAGTACCTCTTGGGAGAGTTTAGGAGTTACTTATCAGAGGCTGAGATTCAATCCCAGTTGTCTGCACCTGGTACATCCTAACAGAACAGTGTGGCAGATGAAGGAATAAGACTCTTATGGAGATGGTTAGATCAATGAGTAGTTATTCTGAGTTACCGGATTCGTTCTGGGGATATACTCTGGAAACGGAAGTGTACATTCTGAACTTGATACCATCTAAATCAGTACCCTCTACTCCCACAGAATTATAGACTGGGTGTAAGACTAGTCTGAGACATATTCGAATTTAGGGTAGTCCAACACATGTGCTAAAGGGAAATGCTGATAAGTTGGAATCTCGTACAGAAGTACGCTTGTTCGTAGACTATCCTAGTGGAACGAAAGGTGGTTTACTTTATAGTTCTAATGATCAGAGGGTGATCGTTAGCACGAATGCCCAATTTTTAGAGGAGGACTATGTAATGAACCACATGCCCATGAGTAAGATTGTTCTAGAAGAAATAAAAGGGGAAGTTCCAACTTCAGTACCAACAGTACAGGAGGACATACCACAAGTGACTGTACCACGTGTCATAGAAGATACACAGATAGCACCTCATCGTAGTGGGAGGGTTGTTAGACAACCTGATAGATTCATGTTCTTGGGAGAGTCTTCGAACTTGGTCCCTGGCGAACATAAACCTGATCCCTGGACATATAACGAGGCAATGAATTCTGAGATAGAATCTATGGATTCTAATCAAGTCTGGGAGCTAGTAGAACCACCCAATGGTGTAAAAGCCATTGGATGCAAGTGGATCTACAAAAGAAAGAGAGGATCAGACGGGAAGGTAGAGGCCTTCAAAGCAAGACTTGTAACGAAAGGGTATACTCAGAAAGAGGGTATCGATTATGAGGAGACTTTTTCGCCGATAGTCATGCTTAAGTCTATCTAGATTCTCTTGTCTATTACCGCTCATATGGATTATAAGGTTTGGCAGATGGATGCCAAGATAGCTTTCCTTAACGGAAGTCTTGAGGAAAACATCTATATAAAGCAATCAGAGGGATTCATTGCAAAGGCCAAAGAGCATCTTGTGGGTAAGCTTAATCGGTCCATTTATGGATTGAAGCAAGTTTCAAGATCTTGGAACATCCGGTTTTATGAGGTAATCTAGTCTTATGGATTTATTCAGAGTTTGGATGAGTCTTGTGTATACAAGAGATGTGACGGAAACGTAGTAGTATTTTTTGTATTATACGTAGATGATATTTTGCTCATTGGCAACAATGTCAAAGTATTATCAGACGTAAGCGTATGGTTGTCCAAACAATTTGATATGAAGGACTTGGGAGAAGCTGGATACATCCTTGAGATCAAAGTTATAAGGGATCGCAAGAAAAGGATGTTGTACTTATCTCAAGCTTCGTATATTGACACTATCCTAGCTCGTTTTAGCATGCAAAACTTCAAGAAAGATTTTCTACTTTTTCGGCATAGAGTACCTTTATCTAAGGAGATGTGTCCTAAAAAATCAAAGGAGATAGAGGAGATGAAGGTGATTCCTTATGCTTCGGCTGTAGGAAGCCTCATGTATACTATGTTGTATACGAGACCGGATATCTACTTTGTCGTGGGCATGGTCAGTAGATATCAGAGCAATCCAGGACAGGGATATTGGACTGTGGTAAATCATATATTGAAGTATCTGAGAAGGACTAGGGATTATATGCTAGTTTACCAGGCAGATCAATTACTCCCTATGAGTTATACGGATTTTGACTTTCAATCAGATAGGGATAACAGTAAGTCTACCTTGGGGTATGTGTTTACTTTGGGAGGTGGAGCCATAGCATGGAGGAGTGTCAAGCAGAAATGTGTGGCGGACTCCACCATGGAAGCTGAGTTTGTGGCAGCCTCTGAGGCGGCCAAGGAAGTTGTATGGCTCAGGAACTTCCTAATGGACTTGGATGTGATTCCTAGTTTGCCCAGAGCTATCACAATTTATTGTGATAACAGTAGTGCAGTTGCAAACTCGAAGGAACCACGAGCCCATAAGGTAAGTAAACACATAGAGTGCAAGTACCACCTGATACGAGAGATCGTAAAGCGAGGAGAAGTTGTTGTCGCCAAGATTGCATCAGAGGATAACCTGGCAGATCCTTTCAGTAAGACCCTTCCAGTGAGATGTTTTGATAGACATGTGGAGGTAATGAGAGTCAGATGTATGACATTTTGATGACAGTATAGTCTTTTAGTATAAGTGGGAGATTGTTAGGATGTATACTAAAAGCCTAGCTTTTGTATGAACATCTACATTTTGGAATGAGAATCACATGATCATTGTTTGCATTTTATGTTTATTATATGTGTGCATATTGTCTGATACTTTACATTGTAGATAACATGGCATGTGGTGCCACATAGAAGACCATGTTATCAGTCCCTGTAGAGTATAAGTAGTGGCACACAACCGAGATGATTTTGGACAAACCATTGGCATGCTTGTAATATAATTTGGTATTGATCTATCTTGACCATAGAATTATACTAGTGCACTTTGTGTGTATTGAGCAGGATCGACTTAGAGGTGATTCAATTTATACTGACTATATAATCGAATCAGACCTCAGATATTATAGTGTACATGCTCTTAATCCAGATATAATAATGGACACATGGACTTAATATCTATTTCTTTGATTTACCATTGGGCGAGATTTATTTGTTAAATCAATAAGCCCGGTAAACTGAGAAATAATATTATTTATATGGTGTGCTGTTGATTATTGAAGGAAATTGTGTCCTATATATTAGGATGATGATGTCCCCTTGAGGAGCTCATAAAGTTCATCATGTAAATCCTGCAGGTGGACTTGGTCCGACATGATGATAAGGTTGAGTGGTACTACTAATGGAGTTAGATATTAATTAATTAAATTATTAATAATTTAATTAATTAATGGGTATTCGAGATTTTAAACACGGGGAGAATTTGTACACATAATATGATGGAGCCCATATTAATTATGGGGGTTGGTGAGGTAGTGCAATGATAATCCTTTAGTGGATTGGATTATCATTAATGGATCGGGCTTTGATCCATTAGGAGGCCAAGACCCTACTCCTCCTCATGATACCTATTGTGCCTATATATACCTCATAAGTCATAATACCAAGGCATACCATCCAATACAACCCTAATTATCCTCTCTCTCCCTCTCTCTCCTAGGTTAGCGTCGGCGGCAAACAAAGGAGGTAGAAGTTTATTTTCTTCTTCTTCCCTTCTCTTCATCTCTTCCTTTTGGTGGCCGGCAACAAGAAGCTAAAGGAGGAGCTCTTCTCCTCCTTTGTGGCGTGCTGCAAGAAGAGGAGAAGAAGAAGTGGTCGACGCAAGGAGGAGAAGCCTTCTTCTTGGTGGTGTTGGCGCCGCAAGCAAGAGGAAGGGAGAGGGTTTGCTCGGCTAGGGTTGGTGAAGAAGAGATATCCTCCTCTTCTTCTTCTCCTTCTTCCTATCTTCTTCCTTAAGGCCGGCGCAAGGAGATCCATCTCCTTGGTGGTCGGCGCAAGTAAAGGAAGGAGAAGTTTCTTCCTTTTGGTGGTCGACGACAACTTCTTGGTGCTAGGTTTTGGCGCAAGCAAGGATAGAGGAAGAAGGTACCTTGGTGACTTTGTTTCATGAAAGATCGTCTCCCACACGACGTCCAAGAAGTGGATAGGACATATGGTAGAAGACCAAGAGGTAAACAAGAGGTAAAATTCTTGTTTCTTCTTCTTAGTTCATTGTATGTTAATTATTATCATGGACCGCCCTGAAGATAAACACAAAAACCGGCGATCTATTCATCGTCTATTCCGCGGCTAATCGACTAGACGAGTTAGATTGCTTGAACAACAAGTTTGTTCAAGCGATCACTCAAGTCGATTAGTACGATGATGAAAACGGTTGCTTGGGTGAATCCTTTCCATTCGGATTTGTTTTAATTAATAAAATTTTAATTCGGGGGCATGGAGAGGATTCCCATACATAACCGAAACCAACAATCGACCTAGGGTTTTAGTTGAAATCCAAAAGTCAGAACCAGACAGTTCTGGTTGTCAATCAACTAAGGCATAAGATTGTTTGTCTGTTTGTTGTGTGTTTTGTTGTCTTGCAGGTACCTTGAGTTGGAGGCAAGATAGGATAGCAAACACAAAACAAACACAGCCTAGGGAAAAAGTTCCCATGTGCCTAAGTAGGGACTCAAGCGCCTGGAACCCAGGTGCCTGAATTGCTTTTAGGCACCTGGGATGGGAATTTTATCCCTGCGCTGAGTTCGCCATTTGGATCAGCTTGGACTAGTTATTAGGCGCCTCAATGGGCTCTAGAGCGCCCTAATACTGTGTATAAATAGAGGTGCCAACCCCTCAATTGAAGCAATCAAGTTTTCCCATCTGCTTATTCATTTTGTGCAAAGCAAAAGCGCTAAGTCGAAGCTGTGTGACCAAGGAGGCTCCAGGAGGAAGTGTGTTGCACTTTGAACTTCCGGATTGACCAAATCTTCATTTATGTTGGTTTGCTTTTAATTTACAAGTTGCTTTTTAATTTATCATTTTGTACTTGTAATATCAAACTGTAAGAGGGGTTTTCTTCGCCTCGGAAAATTCTGGAAGGAAGACCACTAGTGGACTCATGCCGAGTACATAGGCCTTGGATGTACTGACCTTGGGGGGTTATGAACCATGTAAATAAATCTCACTTGTCTGCTGTGTTTATTGTCTTTACTTTTATTATTCCGCTATGCTACTAACGATTTGTTACGAAGTTGATCGAACGAACGACTTAAAGACGAAACGAAGTATGAGTCGATATTCACCCCCCCCTCTATTGACGCCACCGATCCTACACCATTCGTTTATCCCGCTCGTCTAAGGTACGCCAGATCACTTGCATGTTCAAGTATTCGTGCCTCTATGCTTATCCACACGAACATGATCTTTCAAGCTTCAGAGAAGAATTATATTTGTGGTGCTAGCCATAAGAGGAGATTCATAAAACAGGAATGAGAGGAGAAGGGGTTTCAGCCAAAGCGATGGAGGAGTAGAAAATGACAAGAAGCTAATCCAAACGATAAGAAAAACTCTTTTATACTCATCTCATGAATATAAAGAGTTTTTGTCCCTTTAGCTTCCCTCAATTTAAGCCAATAAAAATCCAATTAGAGCACATGTTTCTCATGTGACTCTTCAGCTTCTCTTCATTCAATGAAGAGAAACTTTTCATCTTTCTCTATTATTAATTCATTAAATATTTTAATGAATTAATATCTCATTCAAATGTGGTTGAGTCTAATCTAAATGAGTATAACTCAAATTAGATCTCAATCCCATAATCCAATTGGATTTACTTAAGTCTAACTCAATTAATCCAATTCAGATCAAATCTTAGTCAAACAAAGATCAATTAATCTCTGAAGATCGTGCCTTAGTGTGTAATTTAATAGGTTGTCATAACGTTGACAATGTGTCTAAACCTCTTTAGACACATAAGCAATGAGCGACATCTCGCAATGCATCATTGCTACCCAAGTGATAAGAAAGTCAAGATCCGACTTAACCTCCGTGACTATGACAATGTATGACCTTGTCCTTCTATCCTCGATTTATAGATTGACTAATAAGGCATAGACTATGTCATCCTCGATCAATCTTTGTATTTCTTGATACCCGAGTTGACTCACTCAAATAAATTTGCTTAATATCTCATATTGACTCATTTGAGCATGATCATGCGTTTTAGTGGTCCTACATGATCAAGGGACCCACAGATATCATTCCCATCATATGGGAGAGATAGATCATATCTACATCACTCACAGCCCTCTGCATAATTCATTACATACCCAGTGATCGCCTTTATAGTCCATCCTGTTATGGGTCATGTTTAACGATACCAAAGTACATAACTCATTATGTAGGAAACCGTAGTGACTTCAGGTCTAAGGACTATTCATACTAATAGTCACATGGGAAAGTTTATGACAATCTATGAAAATTTCTCATGGCGGGTCAATTCAATACACATTCTCTAATGTATACCCACGTGTCAACTTGATATCACATATTCATGACTTGTGAGCTTAAGTCATCAATTGACTTACATGCTAGTCTTCATGCATTAATATTGTTCTTGAATATTAATGTTTGACTAGGAATGGTTTAGTGTAATGTCATCAATTAATATCGTGTTCAAGAAATTCTTCAGATTTAGACAACTTACGAAGCAGAAAAAAGAACACAAGAAAATAATCACTAACACTGTTTGTTTTTATTTGGTTCGGAGTCTGTGACAGCTCCTACTCCAAGGCCCACGGTCCTTGACTATTTACTTTGGAAAATTCTATACAGTACAAATGAGTATAAAGAATATAATGTTAAATACAAGAAAGAGAAAAGAATACTGATAATTTTTAAATGAAATGTAAAAAGTAGCATGTCATTGTCGGAGCAGTGTTTTGTCATCTGTGGACTGTTTCGGTGCAACACACTCGAGCACAAGTAATGTAGAAGTGTGTTCTGAGTCTTTGGTAGAATCCCCTTATAAAGGGTCATACGGGTGCTCGTATGCCTATATGGGCGCTCGTGTTGCTGTGAGTCAGCCGTAACTTCGATCCAAGTTTTATCCTTTTCGGGCGCCTCACTGCTTCTCAGGGGCCTATGTTGCTGACATAAAGCTCCACTTAGCGTGCGCCAACTCAACCCTATTGGACCTTGGATGGGTAGAGAGGGGGGGTGTGAATAGCCAGACATTCAAAACTTTGGCTTCTAAACTTTGTTTCTGCCCTTTGGGTTAGCAGCGGAAGAAAACACAGAAACAGAAATAGAAACAGAAAAACAGAACAAACGCTAACTCAGAGATGTACAAGGTTCGGGGATAACTTGCCCCTAATCCTTGACGTGCCCGTGAGGTGGGCGATCCCTTGATCGTCGGCAGATTAAGCCCCAGAACTCCGGATAAGAATCTTCTCCTTCTCGGTGGAGTAACCTCTCCACAACCGTCTCAGTAGAATAACAGTTAAGCGCTCAAGACAACGAGAAGGATAGCTCACACAGATGTAGTAGAAACGCTCAAGCAAGAAGACTATACAGAGAGCTAAACAACCCAACAAAACCCCCAGCAAAACACTTTGCTTGTTTTCTGTCTGTTCTCCTGCTCCTCTGCTTCGCTAGCTTCTTCTTAAGCCTCTGCTCATCACCCGGCGCGTCTGCAACCACTTATCACAGCTCCGTCATCACTGACCCACTGACCTCTACTGGGCTCAGTCCACTGAAACATCTTCAGCCGAGCCTCAGGTCAGTTGCCAGCTCCCGCCAGATAGTTGCTAGCTCGCGCCAGAAGCTGTTGAATCCTGCGAATGGAAAACAGACAAACCTGCCCGAAGCGAAAGTCGCCAATTGACTCTCCTTCTTGGTTTGAGTCATCCCTGTATCACCTGCACACTCATCAGAGGATTAGCACAGCAAATCAATTCGTATCAGCAAGGTAACAGCAGGTATCAGAAAGAAATCAGAGCGAAATCAGAAGCCTGACAACGATTCAAATTAAAGTTATCAGACATTGATCAGTCACCCTGACCGATCAGTGAAGGGCCTGATCGATCAGGCTCCTGCCTGATTGATCCAGTGAAGCTCTGATCGATCACCTTGACTGTTCAGAGATCGGGGATCGGTCACCAGACCGGTCCACCAGCTCACTGGGATTTCAAGACAGCTTCCCTTTAAGCTCCCTAACTTGATCGGTCACTTGACCGATCAGGTTATGCCTTGATCGGTCACAGTGACAGATCATGTCACCTCTGGACCGATCAGGATCCATCCTGATCGGTCCAGGAGGACCTTGATCGGTCCAGGAGGACCCTGATCGGTCCAAGTGACCGATCAAGTTCTCTTCAGACCTTCCTGATCTCTCTCTGATCCGTTCACCAGAACGATCAGAAACCACACTAAAAGTTTCTATCCTCTTTCTGATTGATCACCCGAACGATCAGATACCCTGGATCGGTCACCAGACCGATCTATTATCAAGGGAGTTCATGCCAACTCCCTGATCGGTCTCCAGACCGATCCAGCCACTCTCTGACTCATGCTCAGTCCTCTGGACCAAGACTTCGGGCCCATCTTCACTCACCGGGACTTTGTTCAACCTAGCTTCACTCACTAGGACCCGGATTTACTCACCGAGATTTCAATCACCTAGCTTCACTCACTAGGACTCGGCTTCACTCACCGGGATTTTCGTCACCTAACTTCACTCACTAGGATCCGACTTCACTCACCGGGATTTCCTTCACCCAGCTTCACTCGCTAGGACCCGGCTTCACTCACCGGGGTTTCCGTCACCCGGCTTCACTTACCGGGACCCGACATCACTCGCCGGGGTTTCCGTCACCCGGCTTCACTCACCGGGACCCGGCATCACTCACCGGGATTTCCGTCACCCGGCTTCACTCATCGGGATTTTGTTCAACCTAGCTTCACTCACTAGGACCCGGATTCACTCACCGGGACCCGGCTTCACTCACCGGGATTTTCGTCACCCGGCTTCACTCACCGGGGTTTCCGTCACCCAGCTTCACTCACCGGGACCCGGCTTCACTCACCGGGATTCGTACCTAGTCCCCGACCAGGACTTAAGCCAAACTTATCTTACTCACCTAAGCTTAAATCGGTGTCAACACCAAAACAACAATCAGATCAGACTGCATCAACAAACCGAGCCCTGGCTGAGTCAGAACCATATGGACACCCAAGTCCCTCTCGGGCACCCCAGTGCCACCAACTGCTCTTTTTGTTAGCTACAATACAGGGTTAGTTTGACAGTAATATGCAAAGTAAAATAAATGCAAGACAACCAGTGTTGTCCGGTCCTAACTTTCATATTTCAACTGAAACCCTAAGTCGGACTGATGCCTACTGTTCTCTCTTCTGAGGAACACATCCTCACCTACTTCACTTTGGAGAAGTTACCTGTTGATAATTGGCACCTCCGGTTGGACTTTTGCTCGGCCTCCGAAGACTCCAGATCTCACGACATTCGTACCTCGGTTGATCCCTACTTTTGTCCGTTGTCCTCGCTCGCTAAGACTCTTACTCGATCTTTCGGATCAGGACTTCAGTGGCCAACTCTCAATTAGGTCTTCATGCCCAGTCCTCCAAACTAGGTCTTTGTGCCCAGCTTCACTCACCAGGTCTTCGGTGCCTAACCCTCGGTCAGGTCTTCGTGCCCATCTTTACTCACTAGTGTAAGTACCTCTGGTTGGTTTTGGTGTGATCAACCGATTTAAGTTAAGTCCTGGTGTGTTTAATCCCTATGTCTAAGTGTACAAGAACTTTGTGGAAGAGTACACTGGTGGAGAAGGATGACACGGAAAGGGAGCCGACGGGTTCGGTGCATCCGAGGGACGCGAAACTCTATAGAAGAGTACACTAGTGGAGTGAGAAGGACGTGCGCATTGTCCGAGATACAAGAAGTCGGGAGGAAGGACGCTTGAGGGGCGAAAGGTCGAAATCGGGTTCGGGTGAGTCTAACTCCGGTTAGTCAGAAATCACCCAAGAAGGCGAAGCAAGTTAAGCCGGAGACTGGTCAACATCGGCTGACCAAGTGTATTGCTGGGCGCCCGTAAGCTCACGAGCACCTGACCACTAGGTGCCTGAGCACTCAGGCGCCTGTGTGGTATCAGGCGCCCAAGAAGGCTATTTTTAGCCGTTTGCGATCGTTGCCTTTCGATAAATCTTCGGGCCACGTGTCAGGCGCCCAAGACCTCTCGGGCGCCCTGTAACTGCCATGTCAGCAAATGGAAAGTTTTCACCAGGGCTATAAATAGACCCCTGAAGCTCAGTTTCAACAATCCAACACATTCCAAGCAATAGCAAACTAGTTCGTTATATTATTTTCTTCTTTTTTCTGAGTTTTCCACGTGTAAGAGGCTTCTCCACCCAAAGATGATATATTCAGGAGAATCAAACTATATTCATCCTTTGATTACCAACCTCTCCGATTGCAAACCAAGTAAATCTGATTGACTCTTTCTTTCAGTTTGCTCTATTTGTTTTATGTTTATTATTTCTGCTTGGACTAACAAATATCTTTGTCAAAGTTAGACAAAAGATTCATTTTATTTTTCAGGAGCAATTCACCCCCCTCTTGCCGACCCTCGATCCAACAACTAGGTCTTCGGTGCCTAGGCCTTGGCCAGGACTTCGTGCCCGACCTTGCAGATCAAGACTTCGTGCCTAGTTATACTAAGACTTTCCTGCACACTCAGTGAAACACATTATATCACAAATAATACTTAACTTTGAACCCTTTGTCATTATCAAAATAAGGTTCGATCTAATACTTTCGGCACCAACAACGCTAGCCATCAGTCCATCCCATGGGGACACTACTGGCCAATTTCTTCTATAAGTTATAGCAGTGAACTAAAAGTTAATGTTACATGTTGTAATAGTTACTATACACGTAGTTGCTATACCGTATAGTTGTTACTTACTTCTATAGTAACTGTTATAAGTTGTAGCAGATAGGTGTCTAGAAATTGTTAAAACTTATAGCAATAACTACAAATAGCTGCTAAAAGATGTAGTAATAAATTTGAGGTAGTATCCCGTTGTAGTAGCAACTGTAAATTTTGACATTGTACCAGAATCTCTCCAGTTACAGGTTGACGAAGCTCCCCAAAATAAAAGAAAACCTGAAGCTGCCTCTCTCACCCAATCATATGGGATAGCCTTTCGATTTGATGTCACAGTTATATACGACAAACTAAATTCTATTGAATCAAAACTTTTGGAATAAAAATAACCACAACTAGAATAAAACATAGTATACAAGCTTGAATTTGTTTAATAGTTTTAAGACAGAAGATAATCTAACAAGATCTATAAACACAATAACTTTAAATAACATATCTATTCCTCATCACTGATTTGTAGAGAATGATTTAGTTTATTCCTAATTCTGTTATAATTATTAACCCTAAATACTAAACTTTTCACTTTCAATTATTTTCTCTATGAGTTTGAACTTTATACTGTACATGAACTTTCTTTTCCTCTCGATGTAAAGGAGGTGTATGCTAGATTTATATCAAAATACACTTCAAATACTCGTTTTGCCTCCTCTTTTGTTTTGTAGTTCTGGTATAAAATCATAAACCCTTAATGCTATCAACTTATTTAGATTCTTCTATCCAGACATCTAAATTTCCGGTCAGCTGACCTTTAAAGACAACATAAATTTTCACCTATATTAAAAATATTATTTAGAATCACATTTAAACAATTTATTTGTGTTAGAGAGAATTACAACTTAAAATGAAAAGACTTACCATTGAATGAACTATTTACAAAGATTCCTGCAAATTATATAATACAAAAAATTTAAATTCTAAATAAGAATGGAGAGCTTACGATAAAAATTATTTTATTAGCAAATAAAGTTAGTTTGAGGTTGTAGTAACTATTATTCTGTAGCTGCTATAACACGTGTTTGGCATTGTAGCAAATTTTGTGCTAGTAGCTGCTACATAAGCTAATCGAGTGAGTTTTGCATTGTAGCTACTTGAACAAAATCCCTACAACATTGTAGTAGCTAGTTTGAGGTAGCTGTTATATCGTATTTAAGTAGAACTAGTATGTTTTATATTGTAGTAGCTACTCGATAGTAGCTTGGATGATGTGTAACAACAGAGTAAATTTTTCTACAGCTTTACTGTTGAACAACAGTTACAATGTTGTAGAAGATTATACTTAAATAGCTACTATAAGTTGACAAGCTACTGTGTAGTAGCACTTCGAATCGTTGGCATCTTACAAAATTTTGGAAATGTTTGGCAAGGTTCTAACAAATTAAATAACTGCAAATTATTACTACAACTTTGCTTTTTATCCATTTCAACGTTATAACAAATTTTTTAGCAGTTTCAAGATAGTAATTGCAATAATATTGTAGCAGCTACTTTGAGGTAGCTGATACAATGTGTATAAGCAGAGTACAGTTAATTTTACATTATAGTTGTAAACCCTAATTAACAAATCGCAAGCTAGAATGAAAGGGGGTGGGGTCTACTGTAGAAGTTGTTGCTACATAGTGTAGTAGCTCTAGTTTACCAAAGCAAGTTTGTAGTTGTAGCAGCTACTATACAAGTAGCTGCTTCAACGTGTAGCAGATATAGTTTCCCAAAGCAAATTTGAGCTTGTACCAACTATTGTGAGGTACTTGCTACAACAAATATTTGACGTTATAGTAACTATTGTCCTCTAGCTGCTACAACACTTGTCTAGTGAGCCGCACTATAGAAGATCCTTGTACAAAATATCTGACAATGTGGTTCAGCAAAGCTACTATGTAGTAGGGTCGACAAGTTGTAGTGCCACCATTGCCTTATTTTATGGTTGAGGAGATTGCACTTAGTTCGAGAAGAACTTTGTCGGAGGTAGAATGAAAGGGGTGGGGCAGTAGCATTGGGTTTGTTTGAGTTTCGGGAGCTTTGTCGGCCAGCGAGGAGAGGCTTGAGGTAACTTTATTTGGGTCGAGTGAAGGAACCAGCAACAACGACGGAAGACGCTGGCGAGGGTAGGAGCAAGAGCGACGAAAGACAACGGTGAAGCAGAAGGGCGCGAGTGCGAGAGAAATTTCGATTTGGGAAAGTGAAGAGAGAGTGAGGATTTTTAAAATAGTGGGGAAGGAAAGAGAAAACAAAAAGAATTTTTTAATACTAAAAATTTAAAAGGGGAGAGAGAACGAAAGAGTTTTTTTAATATAAAAAATCGAGCTAGCAGTGTCACATGAGCACATCACTCATGGTCGCTGATGAAGCATGTGTGTGTGCGCGCACGCACACACTACGTTTTGGACGATGCATTGCACGCTCGTCTGCATCACAGTGATCGAGGCATTTATATCCAATTATTATTATTATTTTTCAAAAATTAATATTTTTTAAATCTTAAATCCTAAATAAATGTAATACATACCCATAAGCATTTAAAATTTTTTATCTTGAATACTATAACCCAAGAAAAAATCCTAAACCATAGAGAGAAAATCTTATTAGTTTAAATCCACTATAATCCATCTCATAAACTTTAAAATCTTAAACCCTAGATACATATAATATATCTGTGAGTATCTAAAATTTTTATCTTGAGGATTATAACCCAAGAGGGAAGTTTGAACTCTCGAGTGAAAATTTTATTTACTTAAACTCATTATAAACTAACCCTTAAATCTTAAAATCATACCCCCTAAATATATATAATATACTTGTGAGTATCTAAAATTTTTATCTTTAACAGTATAACCAAGGAGGGAAGCCTGAACCCTAGAGAAAAAATTTTATTGACTTAAACCTACTATAATTGAACCCCTAAATTTTAAATCCTAAATACATATAATATAAAAAATAGAAAACAAAACAAAAAAAATATTATTGACACTTGGAATTAATCTAGAAGCACCCCACTTGGAATGTGTCACGGACGAGTCCGCGGCAGAAGGTCTGCAATATATATTAGGGGTTTGCTATACTAATGATTTTACCACTCAAACTTCGTGTAAACTTTAATCGTTTTTTCTATTTAAATTTTTTTTATACTTAATACTATAATTTAACTATTAAATATTAAACTAAAATCTTAAACGACGTAATCATAAGCTAAAAAAAACAAAAAAAAACAAATATATTAGATCTGTATGAGTTTGCCTAGTAAAGTCCTTAGTGTGTGTATATATATATATATAATCTCAATTGATTGGAGATGCTTCATGATCGAGAGTGCATGTGCGCTCCCGACCGTCGGCACTAATGGCCTTTGGCTTTCTGGTCTGACCCAAACTATTATCTAGGGGGAAAAGATGAATCCTAGAGGAGAACATGACTAAATGCTAGCTGAAATCTGACAATAGTTATTGCAATACTATATTTTGAATCGATTCAAGAATTGATTCGAGACTATCACGATATATTTTAATCAATTAAGATCATGCCTTAATTAATTAAGATATAATCTTAATCGATTGATATCATATTTGATTTATTAATTCTCGTCTCTCAGTACATTTATGAATGGTCTAAGAGATGAGTGTGAATGGACACGTGGGATAAAATTATAGTATATTATATTCGTGTGTATATATACACGCATTCATATAGAAAAATATATATTAAATGGATTACACCGTATCATCAATTAATGACGGCATTTAATGTCACATGGTTCATGTATAATTTATTTAATTGACTTAACTATATATAGTATAAACTAATGACATGTGAAATATAAATATTGACTCGTTGTTTAATGCATGCTAAAATGAAACTTGCAAGTTGTAATATAACACAATTTTATTTATTTATTTGTTTAATAATTAGATATTTATTTCTTATCATCCGATTAACGTTTAATTTTAGGAATATAGAAATTTTTTATTAGCCATTAAAATAATTCGAGAAGCACAAC
>JAGFNQ010007964.1:42494-156181 GCA_024364735.1 Boesenbergia rotunda
GGCGTAGAAGAGTTGATCATGTACATCTGTGAAATACCTAACTGAAATACATGTTAAAACCAAGGGAGTCCCACCGTTTGACCACATGAATCTTCTCTGGTCAATGGAGAATGTATAGTAAAATCAATCGACTTAAATAAAGCCATGGAAACAAAGGAAGACGCCCCATGGAGTCCAAGTCAGAGAAAAACTGTTCCAAACTAGTAGAAGAGAACACATTTGGTGCTATTTGTCCTGATTCCATTTGGGAAATATATAGTTGGAATCTGATGAATCGCTGTTAGGAACAGGTTTAATACTTCAGCTAATTTACAAATTAATAAATAACATGAGAATATGAATAGTGAATCAAGGAGCTTACTGAAAGCTGAGAGATAATATCGAGATTTGAATCAACATGACAATCTGCCTCCAGTTGGCGAACAAACGAGCTTCGTCCAATTTCAGTGCTACAGAATAGTACCTGGGAATACTCAATGAAACAAATTCCATTGATGATCAAACAACAAATGGTGGTACATAATTAAAAAAAAAACTTAACAAACTCGATGGAAGTAAGGATTGTGAAGGCAGATACAAAATTAACAAAAAGAGCTAGCTTCTGCTTTCTAGAGATTCCCTTTGAGCTGAAAGAAACAATTATTGTTCAAAGGTTATGATTCAACATATTTCATTATATTGCATACCAAAAAAATGTTGCATGCTACAACACAATACAACAATGTTCTCTTCGTGTTTCTTTATCCCCTATATTTCAAACATCATATGTTGTCACTGGAATGAGTTAACTACAACAAATCTGAATAATCAAAAGAATTCGGAAAAACTTATTCTGTTCTTATAAGAACTAAAAGACATTACAACCATTAGTTTCCAAAGATAAGTTTTTAGGTACAAGGAATTTCCCTTCCTCTGACATTGACAAATAAGCATAACTTTCTCATATTGTCTTCGCCATTAGAAGTCCAACTAGAGTGCTTTATTGAGAGAGTATTCAAGATTGAATTCACCTGAGATAGGAGCAATCCGGTGGTTTCGCAGTCTTCCTCAGGCACCAATCTATCGATCAGATCCTAGATGCGCCGACGACGAATCTGGGCTCTGAAAGTCCAGCTAGGGATCGAGGAGATCCGCTATGGGGAGGAGTTGCGGCGTTGATTTGTGAAGGAGGAGGAGGCTTCGCTTGTGAAGGAGTGCTGTCGTTGTCGGCCTGCTTCCGCGGAGAAGAGAACCGCACGGAAGAGGGATTGCGTGGAAAACTTGCCGTCGGCGGTGGCTTAGGGGAAGAGGTAGTGTCGAGAAGAAGAGCTTGCATCGAGGAGAAGGGATGGGCAGCGGCGGCGAATTGGCTGTCGAGGGCGGTCGGCTAGGGCAACGGGGAAGAAAAAAAAAAGCACGGGGTGGGTTTATAAATTACAATTTTCCTTATATATATATATATATATATAAATATATTTCAAAATCAAACTTTTCCCTAAATAATTCATAATTGGTCCGACCAATTTTTCCTGCAAAAATGTCTAAAAATTCTGAAAACTTATTCCAAAATATTTCGTATAACTGTTTCAAATTTTTAACCTATTTATTTTGGTTTTAAAAAAATTATTTATACATTCCATTTTTAATTATTTTTAAATTCCCTTTTAATTTTTTTTGTGCGTATTATTTTTTATATATGAGACAAATTAGAAATTCCGTAGTAAATCTATTTATAATTTACTAAAATTTAAAACAGATTTTATTTCTATTTTAAAAATCCGTTTCTGAATCCCTATTTTCTTGTAGTGCGCGTATTAATATGTTAAATAATATAAAGATATTTCTAACGTTTTGACGTAATAAATAGTTTAATATAATATTTTAATTTTTTAAATAATCTTTTTGATAAAGTTTATCATAATAAATAGTTCATGATAGGGGATAGATATTTCTAACCTTTTGAAGTTTCCAATTCTAATGAAATCTTTCCAAAAACAAAAAAGGATAGGAACAACAAAAGAAAATGTATACTAGCTAGCACAATATTGTCAACTCGATTCATAGCTTAAAGATCATCAATGGTTGCGAGGGCACTCAGGACCACACCCTCAACCCCTCCCCTATCACCGCAGACGGTGGCACCAGTGTTGGGGGCAAACCCAAACCTAAACCCAAATCCTCCGAACCAAACCACATATATGGCACATATAAAGGTTATAGTGACGGTATATTATGAGTGTGGGTATATATTATTTATATCTATAGAAAAAAGGTTATAGTGACAGTAAATTATAAGTATAAGTATACGCTACTTATACCCACAGTAAAAAAAAATTTATAGTGACAGCAAAATATAAGTATAGGTATAGATTTTTAATACCCACAGCATTGATATCTGTCCCTAAAACTTATAGTGACAGTAAATTATAAGTGTAGGTATACGCTACTTATACCCACAGTAAAAAAAAATTTATAGTGACAGCAAAATATAAGTGTAGGTATAGATATTCAATACCCACAGCATTGATATCTGTCCCTATAACTTATAGTGACAGTAAATTATAAGTGTAGGTATACGCTACTTATACCCACAGTAAAAAAAAAATTATAGTGACAACAAAATATAAGTGTAGGTATAGATATCCAATACCCACAACATTGATATCTATCCCTATAGCTTATAGTGACAGTAAATTATAGGTGTAGGTATACGCTACTTATACCCACAATAAAAAAAAATTATAGTGACAGTAAAATATTAGTATAGGTATAGATATCCAATACCCACAGCATTGATATCTGTCTCTATAAATTATAGTGACGATTTCATATATCTGTGGCTATATGTTATCTATACCCACAGTTTGTATATGTGTAGCTAAAACTTACCGTGGGTATATGGCAATTTTCTTGTAGTGAGACGTTGAAAATTTAGAAGACAGGGAGGATGTTCTAGCCGCTGACACAGTATTATAGAGTGTGTCATGGATGGTGAGTTAGAGATGGTTGGTCCATGAGTGTGTGTGAGACCGTACTTGAGCATCTTACGCAAAACCTCAATCCAAACCCAAATTCAAATCAACTCTAATTTAGATTAACAGTATTCTTTATCTTCGCATCTACCCTATGAATTTTGTTTGACCCAATCTAACTTTAAATTTCTTCACCTCCTGTGTTGGATGATTCAATTTATTTATTTATTATCTTATTAATTCAATTCATATTTAGTTTGATACTGGGATAATAGGGGTTCCATATGGCCAGGATATCAATAATCTCACCAAGGTTCATAGTCATAGTGGAGTAGATCTCCAAATGGCCCCAACTCCCGACTCCCCATAATCTTGACTCAAGCTAATGATACGGAGGATAATTAGGGGCACCAAGTGATCAGGGTAGTCTATAATCCCGCTAAGGTGGCACTCAGAGTTAAAGTGGAGTAGCTCTCTAGGCAGCCCCGACTCTCGACTCCCCAGAATCTTGACTCAGGGTCATCCGATTGAACTCGAAGGATATTTATTGATGGTAATTAAAGAGATAAGTGGTCACTCGCGGAAAATAGTTACAACGTAGCAATTATTCTTGAAGAAAGTCAAAAAACTACCCATTTATATATTCCGAAAGTAATGAGTAGATAAGACTAATTACTAGAAAGAACATGGGTAATGAACGCGAGAATGAAGGATATATATAGCATGTAAGAATCAACAGTAACTCTATAAAGGGTAGCTCATCCGTATGGATAAAGGTACGCGTAAGAGATACACATCAACACTAATTTTATTGTTCATTCTCTATTTCTTTCTCCTCCATTGGAGACTTATTTGAATGTCAAGTAGCTACGCTGAGGAATTAAGTACCCCGAGTTGATTTTGATATGGTCAGTCTGAGTTAAGTTAAGTTTTATTAGTATTTGAATCCTATGCCTAAATGTGCAAGAGTTTAGAAATATAGGAAGTCAAGTGAAAAATGTAGTAGACCAGAAGGATAACGTGGGAAGTGAGCCAACGGGCTCCGTGCATCCGAAGAACGCGAAGGCTATGGAGAAGAGAACATCGGTGGAGAGAGAAAGACGCACGCGACGTCCAAGGGATAAGAAGTCAGGGAGGAAGTCTGTTCCAAGAGAAGGCCAGAGACGAGTTCGGGTGAGCCCAACTCTGGAAGACTATAGATCATCCAAGAGGCTGGAAGAAGTTTGGTTAATTGGAGTTGACCAGTTATCTCCCAGGCGCCCGGGCAATCGGGCACCTACATCGATACGGGCGCTCGACCATACAGACTCCCGAGTTCATACGGGTGCCCTGAACTTAATGCTTATAGACCAAATGAGCCATTTTCTGGCAGTTGTGAAATGGATAGACGTTGATCGCTCTCAGGTGGTCGTATAGCACTCGGGCACCTGTCATGTATCACGTCAGCACATCATAAGATTTTCCAAGGGCTATAAATAAGCCCCTTAACTTAGAGAAATCATTCATTCAAGCTAGCGGTAACGAATTCTGTAATAATTTTCTTATATTTTATCTGAGTTTCTAATTTTGTAAGAAGTTTCTTTACCCATGAGGAGTTGATTTGGAGATTGCACTGTCATTGTTTTGGATTAGTAACCTTCCTGATTGTAATTAAGTAAATTTGTTTATGTCTCTTTCTATTTCTTAGTTAATATTATTTATGTTAACTAATTATGTTTGTTAAGAGTTATGTTAAATAAAAAATCTCGAGTTCATTTTTTAAGATCAATTTATCTCTCTCTTGCCGGTCAACCGATCCAAACAAAGAACTCCCTGATTATCCTTCAAATATACTCTCTTTGATATTCTCTTCCTGACGGAGTGCTATATGAAAAAAAAAATGATGAACCAGGCAGCAGACAAATTGAACCTGGGATGACTGACCCGGCTCCACGAAAGTTTCCCACCGGTCACCAGGGTAAATCGGGAAGTGCTCGCGGTCGCCAGTCTAGAAACCCAGCGTCCCAGGGTTCGCGTCCCATTTGGAGGAAAAATTCATGCAAAATGCGTCGTAGCTGGGGATCGAACCGCGGATACCTGAGTTAACAACTAGTGACCTTACCGCAATCACCCGAGGCTGACGATGCTATATGAAAAAAAAAATGATGAACAGGCACAGACAAATGAACCTGGGTGACCGCCCGGCCCACGGAAGTCCCCGTCACCAGGGTAAATCGGGAAGGCTCGGGTGGCCAGTTAGAAGCCAGCGGCCCAGGTTCGCCCCATTTGGAGGAAAACCTGCAAAATACGCCGTACTGGGATCGAACAGGATGCATTAACAACTAGTGACCTTACCGCTGCACCATAGCCCCGGGGGCAGACGGAGTGCTTTATGAGCCCACATGGGTAGGTGATCCATGACACTCAATCTCAATCATTTACCGGTGATTTAATTATGGGCGTTTTCAAATAGGATCAATATTATTTAATTATTATTTATTAATTAAAATTTCTAAAACCAGTTCTTTCTAAGGACACGAAGTCAGCTAGCCAGGGTATCCTCTATCTGTGAGCCACTTTGTCGGTTTCTAGGCCAAGAAGGGTCCAACCCGAATCTAGCTAGCCTGGATCCCTGTTCACAACTCAATCATTGCCCTGCCTGGCCAGTTTGATTTTGCTATAAGAAAGGGTTGCGCTCTGCTAGTTCGGTATGCGGCAGCTAGGAATTAAGTTAATGGAGTTGATGGGAGCTCAGCTGCTCCTCGTCGGGCTCATGCTGCTGCACTACCTCGCTCCCGCGACAACGTCTGGGGATGGCCTCAACGGGACGATGGCGGCGGCGCCCATGGTGCCGGCGATCATCGCCTTCGGGGACTCCATCGTCGACCCGGGCAACAACGACGTGCTCGCCACCGTCATCAAGTGCAACTTCCCGCCATACGGCCAGAACTTCCAGAATGGCGCCACCGGGAGGTTCTCCAACGGCTTCATTCCCACGGATCTGATAGGTGCGTGCCCAATGCAGCAATTACTTGTTTCTCTTTAATCAAAAAAAAAAAAACGCCTCATTTTTTCCCGATGATCGAGGGTGCTCCATTTTATTAATTATGATTTCTGTTTTAAATCATAATTACTATAACACATATTTAATCTATTTAAAATTATTTATTTTATAATAGTTATAAACAGCTACACCTTGGATTCAATATTGTTCGCCCATCATTCACGTTGTAATCTTTACGAACTTATAATTGCTATAATTATTATAATAACGTGGATTCAATCTATTTAGTTTTTTATAGTCGCTATAATATCTCATTGATTTAAAATTTAAATGAGAGATAATAATAAGGAACGATATCGAATGATAGATTAATAATTAGAGTAAGACGACTCTTCCATGCATGATTTAGAAAAAAAACAGACGTTTTTATTATTATTTTTTAAAAAACAATGGTCACTTGCTAAATTTGAAGTAAGCATCGATCTAGCTACTGAAGTACAGAATCTATTAATACCTCCATAAGTATGGCGACAGGATCACTCTCGAAACAGAGCTGACTGATGCACAGATAGTACCTACTACAATAAAACTGTGGCCATGCCGATTCTCTCTATCCAACTCCACCAACTTTCTTGCGGTTCTTCAATGCTCATACTTAAAAAATGCATTATCTCCAGAAATTTTAAGACTTGACGTAACATAAACTTAATTATATAGGTAGCTGAAAATTAAAGTCAGTATTTTCACATAAATTCTTATCGTGCAGCTCAAAGGTTAGGTGTGAAGCAATTACTCCCCCCGTACCTTGGTGTGGATCTCTCACCTGAAGACATCTTGACCGGCGTGAGCTTTGCCTCCGGCGCGACTGGCTATGACCCCCTTACGCCCACAATCCTGGTGAGAATTAATCTGATCGTGAATTCTTCTTCTTAATTTGTTCCTTAATTAATTAATAACTTCCTCTTGTTTAAGAACGTGATACCGATGAGGAAGCAGCTCGATCTGTTCAGTGAGTACAGATCGAGGTTGTACTCCATTGCCGGCGAAGATAGAGGCGAGGAGATCATCTCTCAAGCTCTGTTCGTTATTTGCGCCGGATCTGACGACCTCGCAAACACTTATTACATCACCCCTTTCAGGAGGAACTATGACGTTCCTTCCTACGTCAACTTGTTGATCTCCTCTGCTTCAGAGTTCATCAGGGTGCCTGCCTGAGTAACTTAACTGGTTACATATTTAATGAAGTAGCAAACTGACTTTGTGGTCGAACATTTCAGCAAGTAGTGGGGATCGGAGCGACCAGGATTGGATTTGTGGGTCTTCCGCCCATCGGCTGCGTGCCGTCGCAGAGAACTCTCGCCGGAGGGAAAGAAAGGCGATGCGTGGCGGCTCGGAACCAGGCGGCGCAGCTATTCAACTCTAGAATTCAGAGTGTCATCCAAGGGCTTTCAGCAGAGTTTCCTGGAGTGAGAATTGTGTACATCGACATATACGACATCATTCTCGATCTTGTTCAGAGGCCTGGCCATTATGGTGACTGCTGATCTCCTCTCTTCTCTCCTCCATGTGAATTTCTTCCATTGGGCAGGATTATGAATTCTCACTACTCTTTTTGCAGGTTTCACGGAGTCCGAAAGAGGGTGCTGTGGAACTGGAGAACTGGAAGTGACTCTCTTGTGCAACAGCAAGATAGTAACCGCTTGCAGTAATGTCGATGAGTATGTGTTCTGGGACAGCTACCACCCCACGGAAAAGGCTTATAGGGTTATAGTGAATGACATTCTTACCAATTACCTGAGATACTTGCTCTGAAAACGATGATCTAGCGAAATTATACTGAATATGGCACTGCAATTGCCTTTAGCCAATGGTTAAATATGATTTGGGCCTTTTTAGTGTTTCCTCTTTGATGTAATCTGATTTACAGGCCAGTTATCAATGAAGTCGAGAGAATGTGGTAGTTTATGGTTCTTTCTGTGCCACTATGTACCTATTAGATGGCATGTTAAATATCGGAAATTCGAGAGGCTAAAGTGTAAAAACCGAAAAATAAGGGATTGTTTCGGATTGACAAAAGATGGAGGGCTAAACTTCAAAAATGCCTAAACTTATAAAGTTAAATCTTTTATTCTTTTCCTCTCCTGATCGAAAAATCACGCGACAGTTTCCGCCGCAACCCCTCTCTGCGCCGACTCCCTCTCTTTCTCTTCGTTTCGCAAACCACCGCCGAGCGCAGCCCTCATCGCGAGTTCTTCCCTCTCCCTCGCCGATCGCCACCCCTCCTTTTCGGTCGCGAGCAAGCCGACGGTCGCCGTTCTCCTCTTCTCGATCTCTGCTGCGAGTGGAGGCCATCATCGCCGGCCATTCTCCGACCACTGCTCACCTCTGATCGTCGGCAAAGAAGGGTTTCCTCGGGCTTCAAGAATAGATTTGGGATCTGCGCCCTGCCGGTGCTCTTCTTTCTTGTTGTGGCTGATCTCGCTTTTTCTGAACAGGGACTTCGCCTGGCACAAATTCAGGTAAGGTCTGGTTGGTTTAGAATTATTTTGGATGAATGGATGTTATTTTCTGCTAGATTGGATTATGCTTTGTTGAATTGTGAGTTCGGCATAGAATTTGGTTGAATTGGATGTCTACGTGTTATTTGTGCAGATCTATTTGTGGTAGTGAATCTGTGATGGGATTTTGGAACTTGAACTCTGTTTTGGGTTTTGTTGGGTGGATGCCCCCCACCTTTGTTGCTATTGTTGTTTGCTTCTAGTTTTTTTTAGGTGCTGTTTAGAAGTTAGTTATGATCAGTATGGCAGAATAACCTATAGAGCATGTTATTGTTTGAAGCACCAGTGAGTTTGTTGCTTGCGCATGTGCGGTGGTGTTCGAGATTAAGCAGGATAGAGAATCTGCTAGCTGATTGTCCTTCCCTTCAATATGCTCGAATTTAACATCCACCCCCGTGTCTGTTATATAGTCGGTGAATGTAAACCATCGTACACGGGATGACTTATTGTTAGTTGTCTTCCCAAAGAAGCTAATAATGTCCTGACAGTCTATTCTGATGATGAGACAGACTTTATCCAGAAAGTAGATTTTTAAGGCTTCCATAGAGTTCATGACTGCGTGAATTTTGACGAGGTACCGTTTAAAGGAAGGTACGCGTGGGGTTAATGAAAGTTGATCTGAGGTGACTTGCTTTAGATGATGATAGAGGAAGTAATGATAGATTATGCGGATGGATAGTGAGACCTCTAGGAGACTAGTTTTTTTTTTTTTGTATAGTTTATGTCAATATATTAGTACAGCTTTTATGTGCTGGTGAAATTAAGGGGGTTTTCTGTATAGTTTATGTCTATTTTTATTTTTCGTAGAAAATGCGATTTTCTGAAAACGTGTTTGGTTTATATTTTTTAGTCTTGTTTTCCAGAAAAAGATATAGCGTTTTCTAAAAAATTAGAGAATGAAAGAAAATCATTTTTTAAAAATAAGAAAATGCATGTTTCTGAAAAATGAAAATAGAAAATAGAGTAAATCACACGCCCACTAAAAATTTCAATAAAGTGTTGCATGAGGGAAGTGATGTTGGTATATTGTGATAGGGTAGTCTTGGTGCTGTGAGAGAATACTTGAGTATTTTGATTGTAGAGGAGTGATCCGAAGTTTGAGAAGAAGAGAAAGTGCACGTGCTGTGCGTGTAGTGTAGAGTGTAGTATCTAGTTTCTAGGTTTAGAGAGCTGAGCTGTGCATTAGAGTGAAGAAACGGGTGAAGTACTAACTAGCAGCGTCATGCTATAGTATGTGCGAATGGGGGAAGGCACACATAGTGGCCAAACGTAAGACCAGTTGTGAGTGCGATCAGTATCACGCCCCCAGAGGTACATACTTCCTCGAAAATCGGGCATCATCTCCCCTGTACGGCAGACAATATGGGACAATAATACATATTATCTCACATATATAGCTTAGCCACATGCGGCTAGCATCACAATAATAAATATAAAACACATCCACGCAGTTTATATTGAAACAAAATAATAATGGGTGGCTCAGCCACCTTAAACATAGAAGAAAGTCACAATCTAACGAGAACTCAGAAGTCTCTGAAATAATAATAGTAAAACCAGTCCGACCACTGTTAAACAAATGAAATGCGGAAAACTAACACAATACCGAAATAGAAACCGCTAAACCAAACCGACACGGTGGGACTGAGGGACTGGCAACTGGATCATCTTCTGGCTCCAAGCAATACCACTACCTGCTATCTGAAACAACAAAAAGAGAAGCAGGGGTGATGAGTCCGGGTGGACTCTGCGGGTATATAAGTAGACAATAAGCATGACATAGCAAAAGGTAAAATAAGTAGAGAACTAAAAGGGTACAGTCCGTAAGGAAAATAAGATTTCCTAAACATGCATAACATATATAAAACAACGAGATCTAAAACCGAATATCAACTGATATAAAACAGAATATAACAATAGAACTAAGAAATACATGCATGTCAATCAAGTGCAACAACCATAGCTCATATAAATGCATCAAACACAAGCAAATGCATAAAAGAAATACGTATGCACATGATGCAATGACATGTGTCACCCCTGACGCCAGTCAAGCCGTCAACACATCTCATCTGTGTGACCGAGTGGGTAGGGCTGTGACAACTGTACCACTCCAACAACAACAATAATACCACATAAGGCGTGGTTGAGTGGACAGGATGCTGGGGAGTCTATACTCCAACCCCTATACATAGGGAGAGCTATACAGCTGCAAAATATCCCTCTATAAACAACGGTGAGGGTGAGCCACCAACAGCTCATCCCTCTAAAATAACGGTGAGGGTGTCACTGTCTGGCATGACAGGACAAACACTCGCACTCTAACCACTACCGTGACAACATGTGGTTGAGTGAATCGAGCAACAATATGACTAACGACAGCTTAACTAAATGTAAGCCTAACAGTCGTTAGTATGCAACGTGCAAGTATGGTGCATGATATACGATGCACGAACAACCGGAGAAACCACGATGCAATAAAAATCCAACAAGAAAAAACATGCATCGATACAACCAACCAGAAACCGAAAACCAACGGTTATGCACCTACTCTACTAGGTAGGGTATTTTCTAATGTCAAATAAACCTAATTGTGTTTTTATGAACTTTTAAGTGCTCGTGTACAACCGGCACTTTACAGAACAAGAAACCAACAGAGGACTGTACGGATACAAACTTGGAATACTCAAAGATTAACGAAGAATAAGTCTCAACGGCGATGTTTAAATAACGACAAAGAACAAGGTCAAGCAACCTATAAGACATAAACTAGCCATGCTTTAAGGTAAAAGAACTACTCGAGTACAAAGGAGAAGTACCCGCCTTTTAATTGTAGAACGTGACCGGAATAACCTCTTCACGATCAACCGAACGAGTCCAAATCAAGGTCCTTGGTTAGGGGTCGGCGCAAGCAACAAGGGCGACGAGTTCAAATTGTAGGCTGTTGACTTCCGTTCGGTGGTGGCCAAGGGAGGAAGTTTGTCGACTTCGCTCGTCAGGCAAGGACTGTCGACACGCACCTCGCGAAGAAGGACTCAACGCCGGCGAAGGGGTGGCGGCGTCGACGTCGCTCGCTGGGGCTCGGCGTCGGCGTCGCTCGCTACCGAAGGGAAAAGGGGCGTCGGGGGAGAAGGAAACGGCGCACGAGAGAGAGGAATCGGGAAGTTAGGGCTTTAGGGGGGTTTTAATAACTTTATTTTGGTTTTTTGCAATTAAACCCAGCAGGTTTGAAAAATTACAACTAGGCCCCTAACTTCCAAAAATTTACCTTTTCAACCCTATTAAAACTCGGTATTTAACATTCTCTTTGGATAAGCTGGCAGAGTTGTACTGTCGTGAGATTGTCAGATTACATGGTGTTCCTCTGAGCATCATATCAGACAGAGACCCGCGTTTCACTTCGCGGTTTTGGCAGAGTTTGCAACAGGCCATGGGTACCGAGCTTCGATTCAGTACAGCCTTTCATCCACAGACGGACGGACAGTCTGAGCGTACCATTCAGACACTGGAGGATTTGTTGAGATCTTGCGTTATGGATTTTGGTGGCAACTGGGAGGATCACCTGCATTTGGTTGAGTTTGCTTATAATAATAGCTATCATTCGGCTATTCAGATGGCACCTTTCGAGGCGTTATATGGTAGAGCTTGCAGGACACCCACCCTTTGGGTAGAGGTTGGGGAATCTCAGTTGCTGGGTCCTCAGAGTATTCAGCATGACGCAGAGCTAGTCCGTGCTATCAGACGTAGGCTGTCAGAGGCTCAGGATCGTCAGAAGAGTTATGCAGATCGGAGACGCAGACCCTTGGAGTTTCTCCCCCACTAACAAAAATTTGGTCCCCAAATTTAACTAACAAATCAAACAAATACTAACCAACCAGCACAGGTATCAACACCTCAAGTAAAATACGAAAGGAAAATCAACTATATGCACCTCAAGTAAACAGATGAGGGTAGCGAGCTCTGATCGTATCCTCGAGCTCCCAAGTAGCTTCCTCATCAGAATGATGCTGCCAACCAACTTTGACCAACCGAACTGTCTTATTCTACCGAGACTCCTTGTACGCATGGGCATCTCCACGTAAGTCGCATTTGACTATAGTGGGATCGACACCTCTGATAAAACATGTGTCGGATCTTGCACTCTACCAACTAAGCTAAACGGGCAACTTCTGCTCCACTCTACTCCAGAATTCACTCCAGAATCTGACACGGTCAATATAGCGCGGAGCTAGTTTCCCTCTGAGATCGAACCTCTTCACCCCTTTCGTAGGTGATACTGATCGTTCACAAAAGAACTCTAAGGGTCTGTATCTATCATGGTTAACCTCAACCATGATTGTGAGTCAAATGTGTTATCTACCGTATTAGGAAATGTCCAACGTCTCTCTAACAGTAGCTACTCAGTTACAAGCAGTGACCTACACGTAGATACCCTATAGCTCTTTAATATACTCGAAACAATCAATCTATCGACCTGCGGTGTCTTCTCTCTGGTGACAGTGTAAACCCGGTCCATCTCTGGAACTGATGGTGGCATCGTCTGAAGAGGCAGTGGCTGAATCATCTGAATTTCTATTGGCTGCATAGTCTGAGATGCTAGAGCTCCCACCGTCTGCTGAGTCTGATAACTTGTAACTTCGACCATCTGCTGAGGCTGGTAAACTGATGACTAATATGCTGGGCGCATATGATCTACGATAATTTCTACCCATAATTCCTACCTAATTAAATGGTAATTAACAACGATCTACTTCCTGATCTAATCATCATATTTTGGTCCATTCCTAAACTCATATATAGTTACCCCTTAGAACCTTCGCCAAGTAATCCTATGGGGTCAGTCTAGCAAATCAATAGTAAATATACGAACTTGATTACTTAACCAACCATTCTCGGATAGAAGGGAGAGGGTGAGAAAACATTCTACTAAAGGTCATTCGCTGATCCCAAACGCCCCACACGACCGGTCCCACAACCATTTGTAGAAAGGCAAATCAGAAAATTGAGCAGGCCACCACATGGGAGGGTATTTCTCTCAGCTTCATCCGGAATCGACCCTTGTTTCATTCTACCACTCTACTATGTGGTAACCAACACTACGTACACACATATATGAATGATAGTGTTACTTTACAATGTAACTTCAAATACAAGTAGCTGGTTATTGGATCATACTTACCTGTCCAATGTTACATTTTATATGAAAGTGGAATGTCATTGTGAATGTTGGAACATGGGAAGAATAAAATATGGTGATCAGAAAGGACATAAGTTCTTGACAAAGGGTTTCTTTGATGATAAACTTCACTAAATCAAACAACAGCAGTGCATACCATGCATACAAAGTTGGAATGATCGTCCATGTTTGGAACTTGGGAAAAATAAATAAAACAGATATAGTCAGTAGACAACAAATATGAGCTCTCAACATGAGTTTCCTTCGAGATAACACTCCCCATAAATGACGTCAGTATATACGGTGTACACTGGTTGGCCTCATCACCACACCTGCTGTGAACAATAGCAGGAAAGTGCTCTAATAAATGCCCAGCTAAGTAGTTACTCTATTCTGAAGGCTCACTAGACTATGAAATACTTCAAAGATCCATTTTCAAGATCATTTAAAAGTTACGTGATAACCACTACACCACAGCATCCGTTCTTAGCTCAGTTACTCTACTGCACAAGCTTAAATTTCAAACTTCGGTCAGTGAACTTCTGTAACAAACCTCATTTACATTGTACACTATTTCACCTCTACAGAAACAAAGAAGACAAAACAACCTTCTATATGAAGCAAGTCCAAGCAGAAGATATAGAGCACTCTCCTATCTAGCCGCCGCGATCCTAATCGATCTGAGCCGTTAATCATGCTCTGATCAAGAGATTTCTTTTAATCAACCAGATTTTGTTGCCTGTCTCCTAAATACTCCAGAAGAATTGCTCTCATAACATGATTATTGATATATATTGATGCACATTAGTTTGATTCCCCCACAAATATATGTCCACGTTAAAATGTTGCATTATTTCTAGGAGAGAATATGATATCTTGAAAAAAAAAACGAAAGCCGACAGTAGTGGATAAATAGAGTGCATAGTCAAAATGCTGACACATGAATATTACCAAATGTACACTAATTTTGCACAAATAATTTTCTCTAAATTGGATAATGCTCTTATTGAACTAATAAATATATTTTGGCAATCAGACAGATATAGATCACCTCTAATTCAACATAAGATGTCATAACACATAGAGATATGTGACACTTTCGATTAAGGAAATATAAATGCCATTTAAGATTGTTTTTTTTTTTACAATGATCTAGTAGCATATTTGCTTAACCTTTAACTGCCTAGCTATAACATTATAATATATTTGAGCTAATTTAAGGGAGGTATCGAGGACCATAAATTTTCGATTGCAATTGATATATGGGTAGATGGGCTGCATAAGGTTATGGTGAAAAACCAAAATTACTATCATAACTACATTGTACTGAATGCTATAATGCAGTTGGTGTTCGCAGTCACATTTTGGTTAGTGTTGTCATTGCTTAATTTGTTAGTTATGATTTAGCATTAAGTTGGATTTCCCATTTATTGGTAGTTTTCTTGTTACATTCATACTACTAAGTCAGATACATTATTGATAGCTTTGTCAATACAATCTGTTGATCAATTAATTTTTTTTTTTTTTACTCCTTAATCTTTCATCCATGGATTCATAATCTTCTTCTTAGTTATTATTGGTGGCCGATTTAAGATTAGGATTCCTGTATCCATAATTGATCATTACTTATGTTTTTAGCAATTCTTGTATATGTTCTCATAAATAGCTATTGCCTGTCCACTTATGTCAATCACGACCACGACCACAAATAGATTAGTTGACTAAAAGTCATCAAGCTAAACCAAGTACAAAGAATGACTGGTAACCGAATATAAGTAACTATATGTTATCCAACTCAACTAGCACACGTCTATACAAACTTAAACGAGATAAAGTATACAACAAATAAGCTAATCATCAAAGATATACCTTATTTAATTACTCGTCGCCAGGAGAAGTCTCGCTAATACATTCTAATAGAATAACACATTAGACAAGAGGACACCTCCTAAGAAGTTTATATACTCCATATGTCAATCGAAAGAGAAAAAGGAACCAATCCTTTAGAAGATGAAAGAAATGTTCAGCAGGTTCAGAAATGGAATGGAAAGTTTCCTAGCTTTATAAGCTGTCATTGAAAAATTCAAATGGAAGAATCTCTAACCATACCCAAATAAGGTAGAGTATACGAGAGACCAAAGAGAATACCTGTCGCCTGGAGAGATCTTGTCGCTGCCAATTCCCAAAACAACCATAACCAGAACATAACTCTGGAAAATAACTCCGTAAAATACAGATGGACCTCGTAAAATAAAACGACTTCGTCAACCCTCAAGAAAAAGACTCCGCAAAAATAACCAAATCTGTAACATACAAATTGACCTCGTAAAACAACTCCGTAAACCCACAGACACCAAAATATCGTAAAACTTTCAACAAACTGACGCTTTAATAACCCACCAAAAACAACATCACAAAAATCCACAGATCCCAAAGGAACTCGCAAACTTGGCTCTGATACCAAATATTGTCACGCCCCCAGAGGCACATGCTTCCTCGAAAATCGGGCAGCATCTCCCCTGTACGGCAGACAATATGGGGCAATAATACATACTATCTCACATATATAGCTTAGCCACATGTGGCTAGCATCACAATAATAAATATAAAACACATCCACGCAGTTTATATTGAAACAAAATAATAATGGGTGGCTCAGCCACCTTAAACATAGAAGAAAGTCACAATCTAACGAGAACTCAGAAGTCTCTGAAATAATAATAGTAAAACCAGTCCGACCACTGTTAAACAAATGAAATGCGGAAAACTAACACAATACCGAAATAGAAACCGCTAAACCAAACCGACACGGTGGGACTGGCAACTGGATCATCTCTTGGCTCCAAGCAATACCACTACCTGCTATCTGAAACAACAAAAAGGGAAGCAGGGGTGATGAGTCCGGGCAGACTCTGCGGGTATATGAGTAGACAATAAGCATGACATAGCAAAAGGTAAAATAAGTAGAGAACTAAAAGGGTACAGTCCGTAAGGAAAATAAGATTTCCTAAACATGCATAACATATATAAAACAACGAGATCTAAAACCGAATATCAACTGATATAAAACAGAATATAACAATAGAACCAAGAAATACATGCATGTCAATCAAGTGCAACAACCATAGCTCATATAAATGCATCAAACACAAGCAAATGCATAAAAGAAATACGTATGCACATGATGCAATGACATGTGTCACCCCTGACGCTAGTCAAGCCGTCAACACATCTCATCTGTGTGATCGAGTGGGTAGGACTGTGACAACTGTACCACTCCAACAACAACAATAACCAACAACAACAATAATACCACATAAGGCGTGGTTGAGTGGACAGGATGCTGGGGAGTCTACACTCCAACCCCTATACATAAGGGGAGCTATACAGCTGCAAAATATCCCTCTATAAACAACGGTGAGGGTGAGCCACCAACAGCTCATCCCTCTAAAATAACGGTGAGGGTGTCACTGTCTGGCATGACAGGACAAACACTCGCACTCTAACCACTACCATGACAACATGTGGTTGAGTGAATCGAGCAACAATATGACTAACGACAGCTTAACTAAATGTAAGCCTAACAGTCGTTAGTATGCAACGTGCAAGTATGGTGCATGATATACGATGCACGAACAACCGGAGAAACCACGATGCAATAAAAATCAGGTTTGGAATTAGTTACAATCAGAGTACGGTCAATTTGGAAGAGAGCGTAGGATTGGTAAGCAGGTTTTTGTTGCGAATTGATTTTTGACCTCTTTGTTATGTAGACCTCGCAACTAGTAGTTAATAGATTGGTGAGTTGGGATTATTATTGAGGTAGATTGAGGAATTAACCTAATGGCTTAATTGTAATAATTTGGTTAGGATGGAACTTGTTGTTAGTTTTGATTTGATTAATTAGATGTTATAATTAGAGTTAATAAATGAACATGATAATTAAGATTAGTCCTAATATTATTTAATTGTTAGTTTAGCTACTTTATTAATTTTATATAAATAGCTAAACTATGTCTTTGATACAAGACCTTGATTTTGAACTCGTACGGTTGAACGTGGGAGGTTTACTTGGATACGTTCTATATTTAAGACGGGTATTTTTTACTTAATTCTGTAGAATTTTTTATCTTAAATGCATGGTTATTTCGTTGTCTGGGTAGATTAATTTATTTTAACTTGATTTTGCTTGTTTTCTACTTGATACTTTTTCTGTGCTTGACCTTTGAGTTAAAAATCTAAATTTTTAGTTATACAATCTCAACTTTTGATTTGTGATCTAAAGAGTACCGCTTGTACGCGTATATTTTAGAACCATCATGTAACCTATCTAGGGTTTGGTTGACAGTAGATAAATTCTACCCGATAGTTTAATGAATGTTTATTTACTTTGGTGTTGATTGGATATTTGTGTCACTTATTGATTGCATAAATGGTTGACTTAATTGGGTTGGTATATATTGGTATCGTGCACTATATTGCAGTATCATGGGGTAGAGGTCACACTCCCCTTTTGTTCTTGGAGTAGAGGTACACTTCTTTTGGGGTTTTTGATATAGAACAGTTGTGCTTCTCCTTTTCTTGAGATTCGAGATTGAGGTGATTCTCTCCGTGGGATTGAGGTTATTCTTCCACCATCCTGTCCGCTCTCGCTTTTCTTGGTATTCGGGATTGAATTGATTCTCCAGGGATTGAGATGATTCTCCTAGCATCTTGTCACAACTTTTGCTCAGTCAGCCACACAGATGTGATATGATGATTGTTAGATTGGTGTGTAGGAGTGACACATGTTATTGCATCATTTGCATATAATGTATCTTGCATTTGTTTGAGCTATGATTTTTGCATTTGATTGACATGCATATATAAATTTGATTTGCATTTATTATTTGATCTGGATCTACTCAGTAGTACGAGCAACTTATTAATTTTGTATGGAGATTTCTCATCATGCCCCACAGGTTTGATGGATTGATTATGCATTTGATCATACTCTTATTTCAGAGACTGTATACTATATTTCTACCTATTTGATTTACCTTATTTACATCATATATTTATCTATTCGCTATACCCGTAGAGTTTGAATCCGGACTCATCATCCCTTGCCTCTATTTTTGTTTCAGGTAATTGATAGCTGTGTTTCGTGCCGTTAGGAGAAGATCCGTCTGCCAATCCCCTTTAGCGTCGGTAGTTAGGCGGTATTAGGCGGCACCACGGTGGGGTGCCGCCTAGTGCCTAGGCGGCCGCCTAGGCCGACTTTTACAACAATGGTTGTGACATGATGATTGAGAATTTGTCTTTTATTCGTGAGTTTCACACTACCGGTCTAGGTAAGATTTTACGGAGTTTGATTATTATTTTTTATTATTAACTGCATGGTTGTGGTTATTTATATATTGTATTGACGGTGATATGTATAAAGATTCAAATTGTTCGTCGTAGAGGGAAATGTTAGTTGAATTTTTGAACAAGAATGAGCCCCAGAGGCGAGACATGACATGAAATATTAAGTGCTCACTGCAAATGGGCTTCTAACTAGATCTGTGAACTCCAGCTGAACAAGTGATCCATCTAAACATGTCAGCCTTAACAGAAGAGAAGATGATCACTTGGTAACTGAGTTTCTTCACATTTTTGGCAAGTGGAGCTTGTTTGGTGACACTTTCACATCTAACTGAGAACACTTGACGGCTGATCGAACTAATTATACTTCATCTCTGGACCACCCTCACTACTTGATTGGATGGTCCTACTCTAAACGTCTCAACTGGTTTGTCTAGTTAGATTTATTAGAGAAGCTCCACAAGCCTAATCGGTTTGCTTGATATGCTTAGAACAACTGGAGTTATCAACTTGCCTGTTTGATTTAACTGACCTAATCGGCTTGCTTAATCGAACCAATTGACGTTAGCCCATTCAGCTAGTTTATCCAAGCTAACCTACCTACCTTACCTGCAGAGCCTGACTTAGCCACCATGCCTACCAAACTCACCTAGCTAAATATAACTGGCCTGCCCAACATCTGATTGACCCAACTAAATAAAGGAACAATTATTCCCATTAACCAAATACCACTCTACATTTTGTTCTCCATGTAAACAACAGAACCAAGAAATTCTCTCAAAGATGAAAAAGTTGTTGGACAATCTTGTTGTTTTCTTCGATGTGAAGTTTACCAACAAGTTTTTCTATGCTCATCTCTTTTCATGTGTGTTTTAGATAGTTCTTGAAGTTCTTCTAGTCGGAAAGCAACTTCTTAATGATAGCAACCACCTAGAAGGTTTTACTTAGAACCATACTTTCTGAGTGGATTTCGTGTAGGATCATCTAAAGCTCTTGGACTTGGTTGATCTTCGTCTTAGAGTCAACTATCTTATAGTTTAGGAATCAGCCTATAATAAATTTTTTGACCTTCACATCATCCGTTTTGTACTTATTGTCCAAGGACTCCCACAACTTATTAGTCGTGCTCCTTGTGCTATACACATTTATAGTGAGTCGACAAGGCTGTTGAGGCTGTAGTTTTGGCATAGATACTCAGAATGAGTCCATTCCATGCCTCCATTGCATTGATGGTTTGAATATCAGTAGCATTCTCAGCATATTTGGGAGGGTCCTCGGTCAAGAACCAAGTCAGATTGAGCGTGGTCAAGTAGACAAGCATCTTTTGTTACCATCTCTTAAAGTTTAATCTAGTAAACTTCTTTGGCCTTTCCCTGTGGTTGATTAGAACATTTCCAATTCGATGGAGGGGCCTTCACATGTTGAACCTATTGCATCTCAATCGTTTCTGTAGTCATCTCAATAGATTGAGTTCATTTTAAGATTGTTGGACAATCATGTTGTTGAAGATTTTGGGGAAAGTTACTGAATTTGAAATTATAAATCAAATCAGTCTTATCTATTCAGAGACCTAAACGGATAATCTCAAGCTGTCAACAGGGATGAATCGACCGAGATTTCGTTGGTTTGATCAAAGTGGGAAGTGGAGTGTTGAGCCTGAGTCAGGATGGCTCCTGATGGTTAATTAGCGACTTGTCCGAGTCACCAATTACCAAGCCACCTGACTATCAAGTGCTACCGAATTAGGATGAGTTCTCCTGAGTGGATTTCAAGGGCAAATAGAATGCTTTCAATTGGAAATCGAGTGCTCTTGAGAGAAAGCCGAGTGGAAGTCGAATGCTCACGAGTGGACATTGAGTCTCCCGAGTGAATGCTGACTCGGGAATCTAGTCGCCCCAATCAACGAGTCAGGAAATAAGACGTCGAGTAGAGAAAAGTTCCCGATTGATCAAAAACTCAAATGTCAATGCATGTGTTCAATATAGATTCCTTAAACTAGATTTTCCTCATCTCCGACTGTACTTCGAGGTTGTCGTGAGTTATCTGTTTCCCAGAAAATAATGATAAATTGTGATCCCCACCAAACACCAATGGTCCTGACGAACTGAGATTATACCGAAGGCTATCATGAAGGGATCTGCCCAGCAAATGCACGACAAAGGGAAAAAACCCCACTGGGAGAGCGTATGTCGACAGATATCACTTTTTGTTCCACCATTGCTTTCACTCCCAACCTCCTCATAATGGAGCTCATCCTTTGGCAGTAGTAAATCGAATAAAGGTTATTTATTGAAACGCCCTTTGACTGTGGATTTTGAGTAATCATTGATCTTGTTTCTGATCAACAAGCAAAAGAAATTCACGTGGTCAAATATTGATTGTTCTACTTAGTCAAATTTTGCTTTGACAGGTCTGACATTCGACGTGTTGAGATCATGATTACATACAAGTTAACTCAATTCAGTGTAATCCGCAAGAATGAGACTAAGAGAGTCTCTCTCCATATATGTACAATAATATAAACCAAGCAACTAACTTTGAAACTTCTAATATAAAACTAAATTAAGTTCCATGCATAATAAAATTCTTTCCATCCCCCTCTTTATTTCTATTCACATTTACAACAAATACAAATCACCAATATTAAATTAAATTAAACGATGAAAATAAGAATTAGGCATCAATTTTTTCTTTAATTATCCATATTCCATTAAGTTTGGATAATATTGACAGAACCGTTAGATGACTGCAAACGGTAGAACAGGAATAAATCAAGGATTAGAAACATAATGGAAATTTTCATTGTACATTAATTTACATGCGATATTTTATTTACATAGCCCCATGCAATTGATTTTTTAATCAAATTAAAATTAACAAACTAAAAGAGCTAGCTCAATTAATGCGTTTGAAAAAATTATAATTGATCTCGGGCCAGTTTGCGTATAGCCTGGCCCGGCAGCTTGACACCTAGTTAGAAGGAAGATGGTTAGAAAGTCGGAAAGGCCCGTCGGATCGACGTTGCACGGGTCAGGGGCCCTTGATTGGATGCGTGGTGGCCCACGTTCCTCGAGGTCGATCTGTCCCAAGCTCAGACGTTCAGGCTCTAACACCCCTTCAGGTTTGGCTCCCCGCTGACGCGTGGCGGACCACGCTCCAGGGGTAAGCCCGAACTAGAGGGAGCGTTATTCGACGCCTCGTCATTCAGTGCCCCAGTCGGCACCCTCATAGGCCCTAGCAAACACAACCACTCCCTGACACCAGACTACCAGAAGCTGTACGGGGACGGCGCAGGACTGGAGCCATCCTGGTCTTAAACGACAGATATCATGCTGAGGTATTGATTTTCCTGCCACATCCTGTCCCCTTGTACCACGACCACCTACACTGGTGTCAGGCCAAGCGGCGCCAGCCATTAAGTTGACAGTGCCCCTTTCCTTAACCCAGTATGCACCACTTTATCCTGTCACCTCTGGACATGCATCATTTTGTCCTCGCTATATGGCAGCAGGTGGCAGGTGGGGCAGAAGCTGTCAGCTTCCCTGGCTATATAAGCCTCCACACTCCGCATCTCTCAGGTACGCGCAATAGTGCAATTCCATACTGTTCTATTGCTTTCCATTGCCACTGTCGAGTACTGACTTGACCGTCGGAGTGCCTGGCCGGGGACTTTTCCCGACGGGTTCTAACGGTCTTTGTCTTGCAGGCTAAAGGCGATCTAGCTCAGTAGATCATCTCGCCAATCTCGCGCTCCCCGGAGGCCCATCCAATTGTAGGGGCGTCCAACTCGCTTCGCGACAGGATCAATAACATAGTATTAATGATGACCGAATAGTACTTTAATTAATTACAAAGTCGCTTAGCAACGCATGTTCCCATAGATAATGCATCCATGTTCTCATAGATAATGCATCTTCTACGTGGGTTTCTTATTTATGCGATGTAAAGTTGAATGGGTGACATTGACATATCTAGCCAATAATGGATCTAAATTATAAATTCTAAATCCTAATTAAATTAAATCTAATCTCCTGATCCTGTCACTGCTCATGTTTGCATGCACCCCGCAGCAAAAGCCATGCATGCATATATAAAGTGTTCTCCTTGCATGACTAGCTGCTGGCGTGGATACCCTTAACTTCTTATGGATGAGGATAAGTCATAGACTCAGACAAAAGATAGTAGTACTGAAAGGAAAAGCAAAACTTTATTTTGCCACTTTCTGAGCACGAGCGACTATATATACATCATAGTGGATTGGATTTTTCTAAAGAGACGTCATCGATTATTTACTTTGCTTTCAAATATGAACATGTCACCTTTTATCACAATAGTTGAGTTGGATTTTATTTTATATTTATCATGATAATATTAAATACTTTCAAATTATTTCATCATAGAGAGATTTCATTATAAATGAGAGTTTAATTTTACATTAGGAGTTTTATCTATAATTTTATGGTTAAATTATATTGAATCACAATTAATGAATGTAATTGTTGATATGTATGGGGAGCTATTCATTCTCATGCGTGGGCCTTAAGTGGTGCAAATCTAAAGCACAGATTGCACTAACCCAGGTGACTCATTTTCGAGCACGATTTGCATAGGTCAAATGTCAAATCGGTCGGGCCGAACAAACCTCATTTTGTCATCCGAATCCGCTTTTTTCGAAATGGTTGGATGATTAAAGTTCACTACAAAAAACCAATGATAAGGGATGAAATTTTGCGACAAATTTTTTCCGTCCCAGAATTGTAACAAATTTTACAATGGCAAGTAATATTATAAATTATTCTATTTGTTATTAATATTGTTAATTTATTTTGAATAGGATTGACGATGACAAGTAAACTCATACAGTTGTTAAGTTTTGTATTAATTTAGTAAATTTTTATCTTATAAATAATTTATTTTGTTATTTATTTGTTTATGCATGAAAAGAAGAAAATGGAAGAAACAAGATTGTCTTGGAAGAGGTTGATCTGTTGATGTTCTTATAGTTAAATTCGATGACTTTATGAATATCTATTGATTGGAAGTGATGACTTATTTGTTTGCATGGATATGAATTTGATATGGTATCATTTAGATTTTATGTATTTGTATGAATATGGATTATATATTTGTATAGTTTCATTTGGATTTAATTTACAAACGGTTTGCATATGTTGAATGTGTTGATCTAAGCATGAAATTCTGAACGAATCTACGATATTGAAAAACGGTAAACACTTACAGTGGTTTCAACGCGTCCTTCGTTGTTCTTCGCGCTTGTCGTCGGAAGAGCGATCACGGAATCGGAAAACTCTTCCCCTCTCGGTATCACGAACCAAATCCCTCTCGAACGTTTTGGATGTTCACTTCTCGAATTCCAAAATGCCTCCTTCCTCTTGGATGCACCCCTCCCCTTTTATAGTAGAAGGGCTAGGGAAGGGGAGGGGAGAGAAGTGGAGAAGTGGGGAAAGTGGGCACCCCACGTCACCCACTTCTCCCACTTCTTACATCTCCCACTCATCCAAGCCAAGTCACAGAGACTAAATAAGAATCAGATCACAAGACCATATCATAACTAGGTTACAAAAACCAGATAGTCACAAAGACCATATAGTCACAAAGACTAATAAAACATCCAATTCATACTTTAGGGAAAATGGTTCGTGCGACAGCAAGCACACTGAGCATTCCTTGCTAAGAAAGTTGTTACACTTAACTTAGCTGCTCCCTGAGCGATCACCACTAAGAAAGTTGTTACACTTTGCTTAGTTGCTCTTTAGAACAAATCTGAGACATCAATTACTTGTCTTTACCCCAGATTAAATTATTTACATCAATATGAACATCTCTAATCCCTCATCATGACAATTAAGTCAAGAGCATGTTCAGTATTTCCATTCAATACTATTATTCACAATCATATTTTAAGTACTCAACAAAAAATATAATTGGTCGACCAGTGAATAAATGTCAATGATGTAAATCTCTCTTAATCTTCCTTTATAGCTAGAATCTCTTCATTCTAATCAGTTGCTTTCCTAGTTATGCTCCGTAGACCGAATCATCCATAGTCAATAGGACACATGCTAAAGTAGCATACACTGATTAGAATTTCAAGCAAACAGCTAAATAGTCACTTAGGGTAAAACTGAGATTAACTTATAACCTCAAGGGTCTCACATAGTAAGGAAGCAGGGATCAATTCTCTTACAACCCTTATTGTCGCTATAGCACATGTGGTATGAAACACATGCTACGATGTTTCTCTCTTTAACACATAAAGAGTGCATGTTTTTCTTCTAAAATTAACATCGTACAGATTTCGATCTAGACATACCCAATGTCTAATCCTGAATTCAACCTATGAACTCCAATCTGGCTACGAGCAGGCTCAGTAAATGGTGGGAACATTTACTTCGATTATTACATTAAATAATCTCATCTTGACACAAAATCAAGGCGACCTCAACTTATGAGTATGTCTCTATTCACAGCTACTCAAGCTGCCCCATAAGTAATGATCTTACCTCTATTTATACTCAACAAATAAAGATGATTGTCCATGTGAGTGGACCAATCTCAACCTGCCAACATGCTTATCGAGACTTTATTCAAAAATGTAACACCAATACATACACTGAATAAATCATGGCACTTTCATATATAATGAATTTGTCTGTACATTGTGTTACATTTTTCGAAGTCCCATGGACTTCACATATCCAAGAAATGACTCTTTAGTCAATGGCTTAGTAAAAGGATCTGCAAGCATAGCACGTGTAGGGATATACTCAAGAACTACCTTTTTCTTGTCAACAATATCCCTTACATAATTATATTTGATTTCTATATGCTTGCCTTTGCTGTGATACTTGGGATCTTTGGAAAAAGCTATTGCAGCTTGATTGTCACAGAACACTGTAACTGGACTCCCACTATCCTCAGCAATCTTCAAATGCTTCAGGAATCTTCTCAGCCAGACAGCTTCTTGTACAGCCGCTGCACAAGCCACATATTCGGCTTCCATTGTCGACAAAGCTACACAAGCTTGTTTCTTGCTATTCCATGAGATGACGCCACCATTCAGCAAGAAAGCATAGCCCGATGTGGATTTTCTGTCATCAAGATCTCCAGCCCAATCTGCATCTGAGTAGCCCTTCAGGCTCAACTTTGATCCATGGAAGCAGAGACAATAATCCGCTGTCCCTTTGAGATATCTGAATATTCTCTTCACCGCTTTCCAGTGTCTCGATCCTGGGTTTGACTGGAAACGGCTAACTAAGCCAACAGCATAGCAGATATCAGGACGTGTACACAACATAGTGTACATTAAGCTACTAATGGCACTGGCATATGGTTTTTTCTTCATGTCGGCTATTTCATCAGGAGTCTTGGGATACATACCTTTGCTCAGAACAGTACCTTTCGCTATAGGAGTTTGTTCAATGTTGCAATTAGACATATTGAAGTGTTGTAATATCTTAGTAATATAAGCCTCTTGAGACAAACCCAAAAGTCTTTTTGAACGATCCCTTATGATCTTCACCCCTAAGATGTACTCAGCTTCACCCATATCTATTATGTCAAACTGCGATGAAAGCCATGATTTGACTTCTATCACAAACCGTGTGTCATTTCCAGCTATTAGCATATCATCAACATATAATGATAAAATGACTATCTTTCCTTTATCCTCCCTGAGGTAAACACAATGATCCTCATTGATCATTTCGAAACCATAAGATAAAATGACTTCATTAAATCTTATGTTCCATTGTCTTGACGCTTGCTTTAGCCCATATATAGACTTTTTAAGTCTACATACTTTATCTTCTTGGCCTTCAGCAATATAACCTTCTGGCTGTGCCATATAGATTTCTTCGTCAAGATTTCCATTAAGGAAAGCCGTTTTTACATCCATTTGATGTAATTCCAAGTCATAATGTGCCACTATAGCTAAAATGACACGTATTGACACAAACTTCACAACAGGGGAAAATGTCTCTTCAAAATCAATACCCTCCATTTGGGTATATCCTTTTGCAACCAGACGAGCTTTGTATCGATTAATCGATCCATCTGCTTTCCTCTTGATTTTGAGAATCCACTTATTCCCAATAGCCCTTCGGCCCGGAGGAAGATCGACTAAATCCCAAACATGATTCTCTCTCATCGACTCCATTTCCTCATCCATTGCAATTCTCCATTTTTCTCTGACTGAACATCTCAATGCTTCCTCAACCGATCGAGGTTCCTCATCGTCAACAGGGAGTATCATTAATGCCTCATTCTCAATGTCAAACCTTCTCCGAGGAATAATCTTACGACTACTCCTTCGTAAGTCGGACTGTTGAGGAGCTGAAACTAATTCATTCATTGGCAAATCACTCCCACTGGGTTGACTAGATTCAGGTATCTCCTGTGATACCTGAGTTGTTGATAAAGGAACATTATCCTCTTCCTCTATTGCAAATAAAGGAATCGACTTATCAACTTCACCTCTTGTTGGGAATTCAGTTTCGAGAAAAGTGGCATCTCTTGACTCAATTTCAGAGACGGTTCCATCTTGCTGCTCACCAATGAAAACATAACCCTTAGAAGTATCAGAATACCTTATAAAGATACACTTTTTACCTCTTGGTCCTAGTTTTCCATATTTGTGAGTCTTATCATGAACATAGGCAGCTGACCCCCAGGGTCTCAGATTACTCAAATCTGGTTTTCTGCCTGTCCAACGTTCATATGGAGTAGATGGAACAGACTTAGAAGGCACTCGGTTAAGTATGTAGGTCGCAGCTAATAATGCATCTCCCCAATAGGAAATTGGCAAATTAGCTTGAGCCATCATAGACCTAACCATATCTAGAAGAGTCCGATTTCTTCTTTCAGCAACTCCATTTTGCTGCGGAGTTCCTGGGATAGTTAGCTGTCTAATAATCCCTCGGTCATTACAAGTTGTCTTGAACTGATCAGACAAGTATTCACCTCCACGGTCAGTGCGTAAAGTTTTAACCTTACGTTCCATTTGATTCTCAACTTCATTTAAATAACGTTTGAAGCAATCCAATGCTTCATATTTATGAGAGATCAAATACACATGACCAAAACGTGTGAAGTCATCAATGAATGTAATGAAATAGGAAGCTCCATGTCTAGCCTTCACATTCATCGGACCACAAATATCCGAATGAATTAATTGCAATGGTGACTCAGCTCTAATAGCCTTGCCAAATGGTTTCCTCGTTGCTTTTCCAGCAAGACAATGCTCACATACTGACAAGTTAATCTTAGCATGAGAGCCTAATAGACCCTCCTTAGCTAATCGATTCATTCTTTCTTGTCCTATATGTCCTAGTCTAGCATGCCAAATTTCCTTATTGATATCAGCATCACTAGCAAGAGCAATGTTTGAAAAACAACTATTAATTCCACAATTAATATCATGTTCCACATCAAGAACCATGAAACCATTCATTACATAACCACACCCAATTAACACAGAGTTAATTCGAAGTTCCACACAACGACTGTAAAAGTTTATACAATAGCCCAAATCAAGAAGACAAGTAACGGAAACCAAATTCCGTCGAATATCAGGAGCATAAAGGACATCATGTAGAAACAACGTTTGTCCACCACGAAGGTTGAGCTTGCAAGTGCCAATGCCTTTGACTTCAATTCTTGCATTGTTTCCTACATATATCCATTTGTTACCAGCTGGTACCCGACGGTACTCCATGTATGTAGCTCGATCACGAGCTACGTGGTTCGTTGCTCCTGAATCTATAATCCACAAAGGATGAGAATCAGCTAACAACACTGAACTAGCAACATTATGCTCATGAAAAGAAGTTAAATATGGAATTACCTTTTTCGGCTCGGTACAATCTCGAGCGAAGTGGCCCTTCTTGCCACAGTTATAGCAAGTCAGCTTGCTTTTAGGTTTCTTTCCATACTTCTTTCCTTTAAACTCCTTCTTGATCGGGCCTTGCCCAGCAGCAGCTTCTTTTCCTTTTCCCTTTCCCTTTCCTTTCTTGAACCATATCTTCTTATTCTTGGGTCTAGATCCTTCAGCTACGAAAGCTTGTCCAGATATCCTTGCAGATTCTACTCTCTCCGCCTCCAGTTCAACATGGCGTGAGACATCAATGAAAGTTTTAATGCTTTCACTGTGAGTAAGATTCTGCTTCATTGATTCCCAAGAATCAGGAAGGGAACGGATAACTGCCTGAACCTGTTGTTCATCTGTCAACTCATGACCGGCAGTTTTTAGCTCTCGAATCATATTTCCCATTTCCCTAAGATGTTGGGTCATGGTGACATTCGGGCGTTTCTTGAAGCTGTCAAATTTGATTGTCAGCTGGCGAAGCTTACTTACGCTAACTCCACTATATTTATTTCTCAGGGCAACCCAGACAGCATGAGCTGAAGGCAATGTCTCATACTCATACACTAGGTCATCAACCATTGAACTAATCAAAATGCCCTTTGCTGTGGAGTCCTTTTTCTTCCATGTCTTGTAGGCATCAAGATCACGCTTATGCTGGGCGGTAGCACCGTCTACAGGTTCTACCATAAACTGATTTACAGCTTCTAGAACTTCTTGTTCCTCAAGTACATACTGTATCTTGAGGTGCCATATTTTGTAGTTGTCCCCATTTAGTTTCTCTCCTTTGTTCAGTTCAGCTATAATATTCTTTGTTGCCATGATCTAACATAAATAAACGTATTATTTAGTTATTCAGTGTAACTCATATGTATGTAATTAATAACTAACTCATTGTAAATTAGAGTTGGTTTACAAAATCAAGTGGTAACTACGTTCCCACTCATCCTCCGTATATCCAATCTAATAAACATTAATTAGTTATTTTACATACATCCCATCATATGAACTAATCATAAATGAACTTATCATTCAAATGAAATGAACTAATCATTAAGAAGTTTTGTTAACACATAACATAACCTTTTGAAAAACTGTTCGTACAAAACGACAGTTACTACTACATGACTAAAAAAAACTAACTGAGCAAATACTGTTTGTACATAACAACAGTAACCAAGACAAACTCTAATAAACTAGATAAGTTAGTACTACTCCCACTAGGACAAACACTAGTGCAGTGGTAAATACTATCCCTTTCATCCCAGACTTGATGAGAGGTAGGTTATCAACTTCAAGATCCTCCACAGATTCTATGGGATCCTCCTCGATTTCCTCAATTGGATCCATCTCGAATTCCTCCGGATCCTCCTCGATTTCCACAATTGGATTCATTTCTGGATTCACTTCTAGTTCGTCCTCAGATTCTTCCAGATCTTCTTCCGAAAAATTTAGGCGAAGTAGTTCTGTACATAGCTCGGTATATGAGATACGCCCCTCAAAGCATCCCCAAATACATTTTGCAGCTATTCGACCACGCCTCGGCAATGAACGAATCAATGCCCCGATTCGGTAGTTATCTAGGACTGGAAACTCTTCCTGCTCGAGTTTCCAAAACAGTCGATCAAGCCTTCCCATATGCCCTTGGATGCCAAAATTTGGGCGGTAGTCAATCTCCTCTATCTGTTCCCTCAACTGATTTCGTCGCACATCTCGACGAGTCATCGTGGTAATAAATCTCGGCATCTGGAATTGAAATACAATGTCAGTACAAAACCGACAAACCAGTAACAAAACTGGTTTAATTCAATTCACAATTATGCATAGACCCACAGAGTCATAAACAGATAAGAAAAACAAATTTTCTTTATTTGGGAGCTTTATTGACTAACATATTAGGCTGATCGATTAGAAAATCGAATCCTTAGTCTGGGTCCATCATCCTCATAGAACTAATCTAATCGGACAGGGATGACTTATCTTAGTCGTTAGCTCACTTAATTCAAAGTCAATTCGAACCAAACAAATCGGTTCTGGTTTGTATTAAACTGATCTTATTAAATTAACTAGTGGTTTGAACTAGATCATGATTTTATTGGATCAATTTGGTCTAGTTAAACCAAATAATGGTTCGAACTAGACATAAACATAGTTGGTTCAAGTTGGTCTGATTAAATTAACTAATAATTTAAATTCCAGTTGAAATGAACCAACTTAATCGGATTTAATTAATTCTAACTAATATCCAATTCATTTAATCAAATTTTGATCTAGTTCCAATAACCAATAACTAAATTTTAATACAAATACAACCAAGCAATTAATTAAAGCACACAGCTAATTAATTTAATAAAAGAAAAAAAACAACATGCAAAATTTTTTTTCAAACATTTCAAACAGTATCAACCGGTTAAAATTTGCATGCAAAATATATATATATTTTTTTTATTTTTTTTCTTCCACCTTTTTTTTTTCGAGTTTGCTTCCTCCGCGAATTTTTTTCCACCGCGACGAACGCGATTAATCGCTAGCGTGCAACACGGCCGAGTGAGATCGTTGGTTCGCGACGATAACAATTAATTTTACCGACTCGAAAAAAATCTGCCGACACAAAGTCGACCGACAAAAAAAAATCTGCCGACACAAAGTCGCGATTTTCCGGTGAAGTTATTTCATGCTACTCGGAAAAAATCTGCCGACACAAAGTCGCGATTTTCTGGCGAAGTTATTTCATGCTACTTAGAATATCTACATGCTCTGATACCATTGTTGATCTAAGCATGAAATTCTGAACGAATCTACGATATTGAAAAACGGTAAACACTTACAGTGGTTTCAACGCGTCCTTCGTTGTTCTTCGCGCTTGTCGTCGGAAGAGCGATCACGGAATCGGAAAACTCTTCCCCTCTCGGTATCACGAACCAAATCCCTCTCGAACGTTTTGGATGTTCACTTCTCGAATTCCAAAATGCCTCCTTCCTCTTGGATGCACCCCTCCCCTTTTATAGTAGAAGGGCTAGGGAAGGGGAGGGGAGAGAAGTGGAGAAGTGGGGAAAGTGGGCACCCCACGTCACCCACTTCTCCCACTTCTTACAGAATGAAATAGGATGTGTATGTTAATCTGATTATAATGTGTTGGATGTGGTTAAATTGGTGATATCGATTGTGTTTACACTACAAATTGAAGAAATAGTGTGGTTTTGGACAAAATTGATTAATTTGGGACGAATTTTGTAATGAAAAATTCGTCGCCAACTTATCATAATTCATTGATCTCTCAAATGTTGGGACGGATTTGTAGATTCGTCCATGATTCTAGGATGAATTTGTCGAATTCGTCTCAAATTCTGGGACGAATATGTGAAATTCATCCTAGAATTTGGGATGAATTCAAAGATTCATCCTAGAATTTGGGACGAATTCAAAGATTCGTCTCAAATCTGAGATGAATTCATTAATTCGTCCCTACACAAATTTGCTCCAGATTTGATATGATTCAACAGATATTTTGGGATGAAAAATGATTCGTCGCAAAATTGACTAAAATGAAGCCTTGCGATAAATCTGTATTTGTCCCAGAATTTGGGACGAAAAAATAGATTCGTCGTAGAAATTTGTGACGAATCTACAAATTTGTCCCGAATTTTTGGGAGGAATTTGTAAATTCATCCCAATTTATTTTTTCTTCCCAGATTCTGGGACGAATTAGTGGTTTCGACCCAGATTTTGGGATGAATCCATTATTTGTCCCAGATCGTCACAAAGTTTGATTTGTCATATTTTAGGCGACAATTTTATTTTCGTTGCAAATATGCAACAAAAATAGGCTTCGTCCATAAATTTGGGATGACATCATCACAAAATTGCGTAAAGTGATTTTTCCGACAAGTTCTATTTTTGTTGTAATTTGGGAACGAAGGGATGAAAAATGAAATTTGTTGCTAAATTCAACTTCGAATTTAGCTTTTTTGTTGCAAAAACTAGCTATGGTTTATCTAAAATAAAAAATTATTTATCGCCAAATTCATCCCTAATTTTTCTAGGATGAAAGTTTTTTTAAATATTCATTCCATATTTTGTCTGAATATGACTAGTTTTTTTTTTTTTTTTTTTTTTGGTAATGGTTGAATTTGTAATAGTTGATTTGAAACGATCGATCATTAATGGTCGTCCACTGATATTTTGAGCTAGGTGGGTAAAGATAATAAATGATTTTTATTTGACCATTTAATACTACCAAGAGTTGGTTTAGTAACAAGGTCAGGCTCATAGTCATCTGTAGAGAGGTAAATTAAGAAATTATCCAGGCCACCATATAGGAGGGTATTTTTTTCGACTTCATCGTGAATCGACCGTTGTTTAATTTGACAATTCTACCATATGATGACCAATTCAGTCATGCCCTGGGGGTACTATACCAAGTGTTGGTGCTCCTATATAAGGAGATCGTGAACTTGAGCAGAAAGAGAGATGTAGAAACTATCCACCTTCATTCGTTCCCTTGCTCTTTCTCTTTGTTATATACTTTGCTCGACAACTCGTTTGGTGCTAGGGTTTGGGTATTCACTCAGTACTTCATCACGAATAATCAATGTTTAATTATGTACGTGGTTATGCTATTGTATCTTGAGAAACACGTCTGGCATGATCTTAAAGTATAGCCGGAGGAGACAAATATATATTAAAGAAACTACATCAAATGCAAATCTCAATATGTATCTCAACTTCCAACTCAGCCAGATTGACACAGCTCGGGGACTTGGGCAACTCAACGCTTGATAGTTCAACTCGATTATTCAAGACAATCCAATCATCCCGTGTAATTCGTATTTCTCTATTTGTTAATTTGAGATTATCAAATCGGTAAATTGTAGAAAACTTCCTAATGCCCATTTGATCTTTACATGTACTCCCTATTTAAAATTTTCTTTGCATTCACTTCCTAATGGATTGAGTATAAAATAGTAAAAATTGAGTATACATCAGTAAAAATTGAGTATAAAAGAGTGAAACTTGAGTATAAAAGAGTGAAAATTGAGAATACAGTTTCTTGATATGGTGAATACAATCTTACATACTCAAATTTCTAACTTTTATACTCAACTTCCTTCAAATAATATTCACCAAATTGTCTGATTAATTTTATCAGGGACTGTATGTAAAGAAAAATTTAAGTGGGGATAACATATAAAGATGAATTTGAAGATGAAAAATTTATAAAAATTTTCTCTTATCAAATCACGTCATAATATTTTAATTCTATAATTTTATTATCTCAAACAAATATCTCCGATTCAGATTCGTCATCCATCCATCCATCCATCAAATACCTACTGCAATAGATAAGATCTAAATTAAGATTCTGAGCTGACGCGTCAGCTGGATTTCTTCAAATCTGACGGCAAATCCAGTCGCTATCTATTATGTGACAACGACGTCATAAGAAGAAAAGGGAGGACATAAATAGTAAAATTAAGATTCGACATTTCTTCTCAGCCCTAGCTAGATGCATCGTCAGAATTAAGACGATGTGATTACTTCTTTCAACAAACAAAGCAAATGAGCTATTGCCCACTGATGGCATGGCTAATTAATTAAGTTAATTCCTAGAGTTGAAATTAAGGTATTGCTAGTGACACTCAAGTCAAGTTAATTAATTACCTTATCCAATCCCCTTTAATTACTTGTGCTACTTTGTCACGCACTTTTGGTGGATTTTCAACGAACGCAAAAAGCAAACTGGATTTGTTCACACAAAAGCTTATGATGGTGATGCACGGTGGATCCCTACATGGATGTTGATAGGCAGGTGAATAAGGGTTTTTGCGGGGTATGATGTTGACCTGGTCAACATAGATTCCACGTAGTACGTTCTTGACTCGGTCAATATAAATTCCATTTAGTATGAACACGAGAGTTAGTTAGAGGGATCATGCTAACCCTTAGTTTGTTTCTGCGAGGAAGCAAGGTGTTTCTCAAAGCAGCCGAGCAGGGAGGAATTGATTCGTTAGGTTTTGTCCGTCCCATCTCCATCCGGCAAGGACACACCCGATCCGTTACAAGCCGACCCGATTGAAAAAGATGAATCCAGTTGCAACTAAGAAAAAAGTAAACAAAAAGAAGTCGTTTCCACCGAGAGTTACGGTGACTAATCCCCAATTTCAGACCAGATAAGATGCGTTTTAAAAAAAAAAGCAAAAGAAATTACCATTACTCATTGTTCTTGTATAATTATTGGTGACTATAATAGAGAAAGATGAGGTGACCAGACAAATGTGGTGAGAAATGGGATCCTCTGTTCTATTTTTTTTCTCTGACCCTATTATCCCATTTGATCATCGATCGGATATTATCGACGATCTTCGATCACAATCCCGAATAAAACGATACCCTGAGGAGCAGTGAATCGGTTGAGATCATCACAATTACGATATCGTCGGATTCAACGGTGAATTCGACGAAATCGTAATTGGGGTCGTCCCGGCGGATTCATCATACCCCTAGGATATAATTTGGTTCGAGACGACGGTCAGAGATTGCTAGTGATGTCCGACCGTCGATCGAACTAATCGCCGATGATTATAAGACACAGGATAGAGAAAATTATGGAAAAGAGGATCTGCGCTCATGTGGCGATAGGACATAAAGCTCTTTCATGCTACGTGCCCCGTGGCGTCTGAGAGTGTTGGGAATCGATTCCAAGGTTACTGTTGGGAGGATGCAAACTGATATAATTTCGTCGAGGCTAGTGTTGGATGCTATCTCCATAAAGCGATATTGCTCCGCTACAGGTGCTCACGGATAGCAACAATTTATTTCCCAAGATACAATGACAATGTCTCGAAATAGCAGCACTATAAATTTCGAGACCAGTGAACTTTCTTGTAGACTTTTTGGACTCTAGATGCACAAGATGGGATGAATGCTAATGACATTGATGATTGAATGAATGAATCCATCATCTAGGGGACTCTATTTATACAAGAGAAGAGATGAGGTATCCTTTTATGAGTGGGTGTGACCTTTGGTTTGTCGGGTCGAGGTGGACCGACAAGAGGAGGGGTGAATTATTGTTGTAAAGTAAAAATAAATCTTTTGAATGACTCACAAAGATTCCAAATTAGTTGCTATAATTAAATAAGATAAGCATAAACTAACTCAACTAGTAGAAAGGCTAAGACAGAAATTACTTGGTTGCAACCTAGGTGGTTGCTAATCCAAGACAGTTGAAATTCACTATGAAAATCTCCTTCTGGTGAAGAGGTTTTTTACAAACTTTGTAGCATAAGACAGAAGCTAGAAAAATTACAATAAATCTATTGAAAATCTCTGTAACTTCTAAGCCTATTTATAGGCTAAGGAAATTAATTATTACCGTTGATCATAGATAAATTTAATCCTTAACCATTGATGAAACGATAAATTTTAAAATAAAAAATAGTTGTTCTAGAGTACATACCTCAAGGTCTTTTGAAATAAAAGATGCGTCGATTACTGAGGTTCAATCCGGGGTTCTCGGGAAAGCATTCAGTGCGTACCGTTGATCTTCGTGATTTAATACCTTTTCACTTAGGTTCTCAAGATTCGTGATTAGCTTTTTTACCTTAGCATGCAATTGGGCAACTGATTGACCGTCTTCCATTCGGAGGTTGGTAAGCTGGCTTCGTAGGATGTCTCATCGTGTGAGTTTTGCCTTTGAGGTGCCTTCGTGCAATTCCAAGAACATTTTCCAAAGTTCAGTTGTCGAGTTGTACTTCCCGATTCGATTGACATCTTGCTCAGAGAGGGAAGTTAGCAGATGGAATTCCGCCTTTCTATTTGTTATCACGTTTGCTTGTTCCATTTTGTTCCAGGAGTTAGGTTCCTTGATTTTTTCCTTCATTAACTTTTGGAGCTGAAAAGTCATTTTTCTTTGTTAGTAATAATTCGTAATTAGTAGTAAAAAATACCTTTAATTTTCTTTTCCATGTTGCGAGCTCCCCCTCAAACTTCTGTAGGTAGATCACTGGTCCAACAATTTTTTAGATTTTATTGCAGTTGGTGGTTAGTCCTTCTGTGATATCCTGGCTTTGATACCACTTGTTGGGTCGAGGTGGATCGGCAAGAGGGGGTGAATTGCCGCTGTAAGTAAAAATAAATATTTTGTGTGACTCACAAAGATTCAGATTAGTTGCTACAATTAAATAAGATAAGCATAAACTAACTCAACTAGTAGAAAGGCTAAGACACAGAAATTACTTAGTTGCAACCTAGGTGGTTGCTAATCCAAGAAGGTTGAAACTCACTATGAAAATCTCCTTCTGACGGAGAAACTTTTTACAAACTTTGTAGCACAAGACAGAAGCTAAAAAAATTACAATCAATCTATTGAAAATCTCTTTAACTTCTAAGCCTATTTATTGGCTAAGAAAATTAATTATTACCGTTGATCATAGATAAATTTAATCCGTAACCGTTGATCAAAAGATAAATTTTATCATTTATAAAGTTTATCGTTTTAAAAGATAAGGTTAATGTTTTAAACGGTAGAAGCTTCTGTTCAATTAAAGGATAATAAATGTAGATAAATTTAATCTTTAACCGTTGATTAAAATATAAAATTTATCTTTTATAAAGTTTATCGTTTTAAAAGATAAATTAATCTTTTAAATGGTAGAAACTTATATGCATGGAAGCTGTCCACGTGTGTTGCTTAGTCAAAGTCTTCGGTCAATCCTCCATGCTTCTCCAACAATTTTTGTCAAATATGGTCCAAGTCAAAACCTTGACTTGGTCAAAGACAACAGAGTTGACTTTTTGGTAGACGCTTTGTTTGGGTGATTTCTGGCCAATTGGAGTTAGGCTCACTCGAACCCGACTCCGACCTTTCGTCTCTCGAGCATCCTTCCTCCCGGCTTCTCGTCCTTCGAATGTCACTCACGCCCTTCTTGCTCCACCGATGTACTCTTCCGCAACTTTCGCGTCCCTCGGATGGACTGAGGCCGATGACTCACTTCCCCGTGCAATCCTTCTCGTCTACTGCGTCTTACGCTCGACTTCCTCGGCTCCTATGTTCCTGCACACTTAGACAGAGGGATTAAAACCATAACATGACCTAACATAACTTGGTTGATCACATTAAAATCAACCGGGACACCAACAATCTTCCCCTTTTTGATGTGTATTAACCCAAGTTTAGTTAGAGTTAAACTGAAAGAAATAACACTAACTAATAATTAAGCATAAAAGAAATATTTGCAAATTAAAACTATAACCTCCCCTGAATTTAAACTATTTTTCCTTTTTAATCACAGCAAACAATGGGGCACAACAAAAATTAGGGAAAGGAAAGAATTAGAAAATATAAATGAAATAATTTCTAAGCATTCTTTTCTTTTTGTTTTTTTTATTTTTGAAAAAAAATTCTTTGGAAAATAATTGAAAACTTTTGTGCAAGTGTAAATAGTCATGTACTAAAATTTTCAAAATTTGAAATTACAACAAAAAAAATCCAAGAAAATTATATTAGGGTCAACAGATGATGAGTAGATTTAAAAAAATTGGATTTGATAAAAATAATTTTTTATCAAAATTTAATATTAAAAAAACAAATTTTAATAAAAAAATCATAGAAAATCGAAAATATGTTAGAAAAATAAAAAAAAATTGTATAATTGAGAAATATATTTTAAGATTATAAAAAAAATTTTGACTTAAAAAGATATTATCTATGCTCGAAAATAAATCAAATACTAACAGAGTAGAATTTTTGAATAATAAATATTTAAAATTTAAAAACACTTCAAAAAATTCAAGTAAAATTTTACTGATATCTACTGATCATATCTAGATTCGAGTAAAATTCAAGTAAAAATTGGATTTTGGAAAATTAATTTTTTATATATTTTAAAATTTAAATTTTGAATGCAAAATTATGAAAATTCGAAAAATAATCAAAAAAATCTCAAAGATTCATAGTAAGTAACGAAAATATTCATGTATTTAGGAAAAATATGAACATCATTTTATCAATTTAAAATTCGACTGCTATTTATTTTTCAAAGAAAGAGAATAATAAAGAGTGAATGAAAAAAACATATTAGAAAAACAACAAAAAACTGTTAGTACTAAAACATATACCGTGTAAAAATTAATATAGTAAAGACTTAAGAACCTAAAATAAGTTCCAGTCTACAGGATTAATTAAAAATTTCAGAGGTATATAGTTCTTGGACACTTTTCTAAGTTGGCCTCTATGATTTTTAATATACCAGTTCAGATTATCAGGATAACTATTTTTCTTTTGGAGTAAACATATAATATCAAATTCTAATTTTTCAACTAAATTTCCCAAATTAACAACATCATTTTTCAGTTTATCAGAACCATCAAAAGAACATGCATTAGTCAATTTCATTTTTAATTTTTGATTTTCTTTTTCTTATTTAAGATTAGCTTTAAGCATTGCTTTTATACCAGAGTATAATTGATCATGAGGGAGAAAACATACCTCACATACCAGGTCGCTTTAGAACAGAAGGACTCCCCCTTCGTCTTTGTTTTCTTCTGGTGTAGCTCCCCCTTCCTCAGTGCTCTCCTCTTGATGACATGCTATCAGCGCAAGTCCAGCGTATTCTTCAGCTTCCGATTCATCAGACGAGGCGCCGTCCAAGGTGGTTTTTAGTGCCTTCTTCTTCTTTGGCTTGTTCATGAGTTTGGGACACTGATCTTTTAGATGATCTTCCTCTTTGCAGTTATAGCATTGGACTGTACGCTTCTTCGGAGATCGTCTTTTGCCCTGAATCATAAAAAATTTATTAGTCCCTTTAAAAAAACTTTTAAGGCTTTCCGTCATATGTTCATCATCCGTTGATGACTCATCCTCGATCTGGTTTCTACTCGCGTTCAGAGCGACATTGTTCATTTTTCTGCTCTTCCCTACACACTGAGATTCGTGAAGTTCTAAAATCGAAAATAGTTGTTCTAGAGTACTTACCTCAAGGTCTTTTGAAATAAAATATGCATCGATTACTGAGGTCCAATCCATGGTTCACGGGAAAGCATTCAGCGTGTACTGTTGATCGTCGCGATTTGATAACTTTTCACTGAGATTCTCAAGGTTCGTGATTAGCTCTTTTATCTTGGCATGCAGTTGGGAAACTGATTGATCGTCTTCTATTCGGAGGTTGGTAAGCTAGCTTCGTAGGATGTCTCGTCATGTCAGTTTTGCCTCTGAGGTACCTTCGTGCAATTCCAGGAATTTTTACCAAAGTTCCTTTGCCAAGTTGTACTTCCCAATTCGATTGACATTTTTTCGGGGAAGACAGTTAGCAGATGGAATTCCGCCTTTCCATTTGCTATCGCGTCTGCTTGTTCCTTTTTGTTCCAGGAGTCAGGTTTCTTGATTTTTTCCTTTATTATCTTTTGGAGCTGAAAAATTATTTTTCATTGTTAGTAATAATTGATGACCAGTACTATAAAATACCTTTATTTTTCTTTTCCATGCTGCGAGCTCCCCCTCAAACTTCGGTGGGTAGATCACTGGTCCAACCATTTTTCATATTTTACTATAGTTGGCGGTTAGTCCTTCTGCGGCGTCCTGGCTCTGATACCACTTGTTGGGTTGAGGTGGACTAGCAAGAGGGGGTGAATTGCCATTGTAAAGTAAAAATAAATCTTTTGTGCGGCTCACAAAGATTCCAGATTAGTTGCTACAATTAAATAAGATAAGTATAAACTAAATCAACTAGTAAAAAGGCTAAGACATAGAAATTACTTGGTTGCAACCTAGATGGTTGCTAATCTAAGACAGTTGAAGCCCACTATGAAAATCTTCTTCTGGCAGAGAAGTCTTTTACAAATTTTATAACACAAGACAAAAGCTAGACAAATTACAATCAATCTATCAAAAATCTCTTTAACTTCTAAGCCTATTTATAGGCTAAGGAAATTAATCATTACCGTTGATCATAGATAAATTTAATCCTTAACTATTGATTAAAAGATAAATTTTAGCTTTTATAAAGTTTATCGTTTTAAAAGATAAGGTTAATCTTTTAAATGGTAGAAGCTTTTGTCTAATTAAAGGATAGTAATTATCCTTTAATTGAATATAGATAATTTAATCCTTAACCGTTGATTAAAAGATAAATTTTATCTTTTATAAAGTTTATCGTTTTAAAAGATAAGGTTAATCTTTTAAACGGTAGAAGCTTCTATGCATGCAAGTTGTCCATGTATGTTGCTTGGTCAAAGTCTTCAGTCAAGCCACCATGCTTCTCCAACAATTTTGGTCAAATATGGCCCAAGTCAAAACTTTGACTTGGTCAAAGTCAATAGAGTTGACTTTTTGGTAGATGCTTTGTTTGGGTAATTTCTGGCCAACCGGAATTAGGCTCACCCGAACCCGACTCCGGCCTTTCGCCCCTCGAGCATCCTTCCTCCCAGCTTCTCGTCCCTCGAACGTCGCGCACATCCTTCTCGCTCCACTGGTGTACTCTTCCTAGCTTTCGCATCCCTCGGATGCACCGAGCCCGATGACTCACTTCCTCGTGCAATCATTCTCGTCCACTGCATCTTAAGCTCTACTTCCTCTGCTCCTAACCTCCTACACACTTAGACAAAGGGATCAAAACCACAGCAAGACCTAACCTAACTTGGTTGATCACATCAAAACTAACTGGGGCATCAACATGGTTTAGGATTAATCTGAGTTGTTCGATCTGTAGGGTTATAACCCTTCAGATAGCCCTTTGATCTCATCCATCAGATCTGGATGCTTGTAACCCTTCAGATCTCCCTTTGATCTTAGCTGACATATTTGATCTGACGCTTCAGATCAAGTCTTATTACCAACGGTCAGATCGTGGCTCTTCGCGATCAATGCTCCAGATCCCGTCACTTGCACTCTAGCACCCATCTTCGATCCAACGGTTGTCATTCATTTTCCTAGTTAGCAGCCCAATTATCTCTCTCCTCCTACCTGAGTGTCACATAAGCACTACCACGTCACCTGGACCATAAATTTAGGATCCTCGTGATGATGCGTATGTGCGAAGTGCAAAGTGCGCTAACATTGTGTCATTGCACACGTACGCGCCGTGCGCACGTGGCAGGTGACGGGCTCGCAGGTGCGAGCACCTTTTCGCCTGTTAGAAGAGATCACCTGTGTTTTTCTTTTTTAACTCCATTAACACAGGAACACATATAAGGAGGCAAACTCCTTTGAAATTTTAGATGTGGAAGTATTCCCCATCTATTTCTTTCTATGTCAATGTTTTTTTGCTGACTTTAAACAATTAATTTTTCATTCATCCGTAATCGATTTTGAGCAAATTAATAGTCTAGATTCATCTACGCGAAACGTAGATTTTATTTTTAAAGTTAATTCTGACTTTCATTGATTGATGACACCTTGATTTTCTTTTGTAAAACCGTATTTAGTCTTTTTTAATAACCAAATATCCAACAGAGAGCACATTGACGTAGTAGGAGGGGTCAATCCCGCCACCATAGACGGAGTCATGTAAGGAGTGCCCTTGATATTGAATTCTAATCTAATAATATTCATTTAAATTAATTTTTTAAAATTTCATAATTATTTAATTCTTAACTTATTAATCAAATATCATATTTAATAAATAAATAAATTTAATCATCGAACATAAAATGAAAATATTAATTAAAATCATATTAAAATAAAATAAAATTCATTGAGTAATGAGTATGTGTGAAGGTAAGGGGTATATTGGTATATAAATCTGAGTTGATTTGGATTTGATTTGGTAAAGTTATAACCGAACTAAATTTAATTCAATTAAATCAGTTCAGAAAATATAATCTCTCCTCCTTTTCATTTTATTCTCTTCCATGTATGTAGTCTCACTCGCACTATCTCACACGCAATACTTCACACACCAACTTCTTCTTATGATATTCTCCTTCTTTCACCTTCACGAATACATGTGTATGACTATCCAAAGTGGGCTATAATCCAACTTTGTTTTATTATTATCTATATAAATTTTGTTAAGTATGAATCGAACATGAAATAATGGTTCTAAATTAAAATTGGATTTAGATCGAACAAAATTTTGTTAAGTATAGATCAAACATGAAATGACCGTGGTAGATAAAGAATATGTTGGTATAAATCTAGATTAATTTGTATTTGATTTGATTAACTTATGAACGAAATAACTTTAATTGGGTTAAATCAGTTTAATCGATTTAAAATGATTGGGGGATTTTAAGAAAATATATTCTCTCATCTCTTTTCTTTTTATTCTCTTCCACATACGCTGTTTCGTTCCCACAGTCTCACGCATAACCTCTACTCGTGGCCATGCCAGTACTCCCTCCATAGCTAGGTCCTCTCCGTTGAATGCGTAGTCGTTGACATGGTCGACCTAGGTTGGACTACCATGATCAGATCGATGTGTCCACCACATCGATGTACCATTACGAGTTATGTCTATGCCAGAGGCAAGTGGTTGTGGATTGAGGTATTGTACGAGATGCTTGAGCAAGGCCTTGCGCCACGCTCGTGGACCAATTACCTCTACCTCACCGTTGGTGATTCTCTCTCTAACACCAAGCCTTTCACTATGATCTCTAAATTTCCAACGCCTACGAATTATATATCATTACCAATAAATTAATTTAACAATTTCATAAATAATGTATAATAAAATCATTCAATAACAGTTTAAAATTCAATGAAATATAGGGGGGAAAAAAGTGAACTCAGATCTCTTGATGGACTCGACCAACTCAAGATTGGCCTAACCCACCTTTCATCCTAGACCCCCCCCCCCCCCCCCCCCCCCCGGCCGCCGCCGCCGCCTCTCATTAGTGCATGCGGACACACAATGGGGGTGCAACATATCAAAAGTCAAAAGACAAACTTTTTTATGTTTGTGTATCTAAAATAAACAATATTTGTAAGGTATACTTTGAGCGAGTGGTATCTCATTAGAGATGACAATGGGTCGGGTTCGGATTATTAGGATAGATAGAGAGCTAGAAGGGGGGAGGGGTAAATAGCTTACTTTTGCTCGATGAAGATTTGTCGCGATGGAAGACTAGAGCAAACGCTAACACCTTCTTCTTTATTTGATATCTACTTCCTTGAGGTGACTAATCCAAGAGTCAACTCCTCCTCACTCTCATATCCACTATGAATGTCTCTTTCTTAGAGGCGGAGAAGCCTCATACAAAATAAAATCTTACAAGATTTACAATAATAGATCCTTGTTTATTTTACTTTCTTTTAGCATAGAATCGTCTCTAGATCCTTAGAAATGCAGGAACACATTGCTCCAAGAACTCACAAGAAATGACAATGAAAAGAAGAGGAGAAGTTGTGTTTGAATCTGTGGCGGAAACCCTTTATATTGCTTGATTAGGGTTCCTAATCGACTGACCCAGTCAATTCCACCTCGATCCAAATACAACTGTTCAATCCTCCAACGACTCTATTTTCGCTTTTCCCAGTCGATTGCCCCAATCGACTGATTGTAGAATCGATTGACCGTTCGATTCTATAACTCTTTGATTGTTTCAACAAACACAGAAAACCTTTCTGAATTGATTGACCAATCAATTTAGCTCATCCGGATTGATTGGCTAATCGATTCAACTCTTTTCCCTTCGCGAGAGAACCTCTCCCAGTCTATCACCCAATCAATTAGAAATGGCAGAATTGACTGGCCAGTTGATTCCCCATTTCTCTGTGCTCTGACAAAATTCCCTAATTGATTGCCTTAATCGATTAGGTTAGATCTAATCGATTGATTGATTACCCAACCCTAACTCGCCTAACCCAAGTCTAGGGTTTATTTGCCTAACATCCGGTCAACCGTGACCTGTTAGGACTTTGTCACCAAGTGTTTGGTCAACCCTTGATCAACTTGGACCTTTTCCTTTGCCTAATTCTCAACAAGAACTTCTCTCGTACCAAGTATTTAACTCTCAGCTAACACACCTTGGTTTCCTTTTAGTTCCCAACTAGGTATGTCTAGTCCTACTATAACATTTCTTTTGCCAAGCATTTAACTCTCAACTAACCTACCTTTGACTTCACCGAATTCCCAACTAGGTATGTCTAGTCCCACTAGGACTTGTTCTCACATGTCCAAACATCAATGTTAAATGTCAAAAACTCAAACTTGAGTCAAACCAAGCTTAGTCAAGCTGGTCAATCTTGACCCAAGGATGATTGCACCAATAATCTCCCCTTTTTATGTTTGATAATATATTTAAGTTAAACTATCCTTTTAGCTTAACTTAACTCTATATTTTTCCCCCTTTGACATACATCAAAAGCTCTCCCCCTGATAGTCAACTTGTGCAAAGGCCCCTAATGAAAGCCCTATGTCCCTACGGGATGGACTGATAGTTAATGTGTGGGTGTTGCCACCTTGAGGTATGGGGGTCAAAACTTAGCAAAGTCAATGTGCCCTGCTCCCCACGCATTAGCCACAAAATCTGGGCTAGTAGCATTCATGATTTATCTCCTCCGTGTTGGCCTTGAGACGGGTTGACGGGGACGCTGGGCGCGAGCGAATCACCTTTCACCACCAATGAAAGTCTCATACCTTTCATTGTCTAACTTCTATCATGCTCTAACTTCTATCATTACACCAATAATGACTTTAAGTTCCTAAATCTTTAGAAAAACTCCAAATGAAATTATGAGGTTTTAAAAATTGAATCATGAACATAAACCTCTCTTTGAACCCCAAATTAGTCCTTTTCAACCATTTCTTCCTAATTTTCATCATGAAAACTACCCATATATGCTTATAATAGTATTTTATAGGGTTTGAAATAGTGAAATGACTTAATCTTAGTTTAATAGATTGAAATCAGTCAAAACTTAGCCAAATTTAGGGTTTCTAATCGATTAGTTTCAGATACCAATTGATTCCAGCCCCTCCGAATTGATTAGAGTTAGGTTACAATTGATTCCGACCCTCCTAATCTATCACTTGATCGATTCTGCAAGTTTCTACTCATAGAAATACACTGCCAGTAGATTGATCAATCGATTGGTGTGGGGGTAATCGATTGATTTAATCGATTACCATCTCTGATTTTCTGATTTTTTAAAATAATTTTAGATTCAATTTCAGAAAATCATAAATAATTCTATGATTATCTACAATCATGAAATTTAATATAAAATTGTTTACATCATATACTATCATAGAAAAATAGTTTTCTATACAAATACGTCCCATTTTCAAAGATTGATATAAAATTGAAAACTTTGAGAAGCTTTAATTTTTCACTCTACTTTGTATCCATTTAATCAAAGGTGATTCCTATCAAAAGATGGACTTTACAAAGGTTTTTCAAAATAGTTTTGAAATGATTTTCAAATGCAATTTCCAACTATATTCTTTGAGCTAAATGAACATGACTTGTACATTAGCTTTCCCAATAATTGAAGTTGACATTTTCTATAGTTTTAATGAACCTAAACTCAATAAGATGTACTAAATCAACACCTTGAGTTTTATTCATCTTCCTACCATCTCACATATATCAAATGTGTCTTAATACATATATTTCTAACTAGATATTTTAAACTTTGATCATCCACCTAGGACTTCAATTAATGTCAATGTTCTTAATTTTATTAAATTGAAATAATGCATGATAATGATCATAACATATATCGAATGCATATTTTCAAATAGAAAGACTATCATAGCTACATGATGTATGTATGATATGATATATGGCATTTTTCATAATCAAATATGAATGTTAAAATATAATATCATGACATATGATAAGGCACATAAATCATAGCATTTTAGCACAAAAGAAAATATTTAGATTCTCTATCTAAGTATTATTAACTAATCGCTATGCCCATAATAATTCTAATTTTCCCTTATCTTCCTAGAAAATACCAAAATCTCACTTTGAAAGATTTGAGATTTGGCACAATTTTACTCTTTAAGAGTAAATATTAACATTTTCATTTTCAAAGGTAACAACTCCTTGAAAATGTCCCAAAATGCTAACTTCATCGAGGTTGAGTTAACTACTCTTCCAATTTGATTTGGAACACTCTCAACCTATCTAGGGTGTAGCGAACACACTTTTAGGAATCCAAAATCTATTGGTGTTCCTTGGGTGTTCTAGGTATTCACTAGAGATAACTTCCCTTGATACCTCCGTAATGAATTTCCTAGGCTTCTTAGAAATCTTAATCATGTAGTCTCATCTAGGTCAACTTAATTTAGGGATATCTTCCCTTATGATCTTGACTTTACTCTTAGACCCAGATTTGGTTTCATATATATATGAAACTCTATGATAGGATGACTCATTTTCTTTAGCCTTTGGTTTATATCCCAAACCTCTCTTACCATTGAATGATCATTGTTTTCCTAAATCTAGGTTTTGATCCTTAGATCTCTGAAATAAATGTTCAATTATTTTAAGAAGCTTTTCTAATTTATCAAGTTTGACCTCAAAACTTGATTTTCAATCATTATTTTCTCAATGTTTAATCTTCTATGATTTCCTTAGATATTTTTCTTCTTGGCCTTTGACAGTGTCCCGCAAATACATAGGAGCATTGCCATGTAGTAAAAAAAAGTTATCGAATCCACAGGGACTGAGGTTGGCAAGCACTAAAGATTTCGCAAGAGTGAGCTAATTAAACTAGTCAGGAGTGTTCTACAATCACAAAAAAGCAAGCATTGGAGAAAGAGAGAGTAGAGAGAGGAAAGAGGAAGTCTCAGCTCAGAGAAAGGGAAGGCTATGTGAGGGGAATGTCATAGGGTTTAGGTTTCCTTATGATGATCTTTGATGTTCTATGAGTTGCTAATGCCTTGGTCTCTATGATTTAGCATCGTAGATAGCCTAACTAGGTTACCGGTATGGCTCATGAATTTCACACTAGAGTACCTCCCTTATTGGCTATCCGATATCATTAGATAGACTAGATAACTTAGAATGTCCAATTAAAGGATTTTTCCTATCACAAGGGATACTCAGTCATACAATTATAAATTACTCAAGTCATCTCTGTTAGTACCAAAAGAAATATAGATATCTCCATAATAGTAAGATATTGTCCACTTTGGGCCTAAGCCCTCATAGTTTTGCTCTTAGGCACTCCCCAAATGGCCTCATACCAATGAAGATATCTTTCTCTTATAAACTCATGATCTTTCTCATGTGTTTTCAACGTCAGACTATATTTCCAACCTTGTAACCCCAACAATCCCCCCAAATAAAGGACGATAGACCTCCTTAAGCGGAAAGTCTTTCCATTTGATGTCCGATCCTTGGCACACTAGGACTTTCTGCACCTCGGTCCATCCAACACACTAGGACTTCATTACCTAGCCGCAACTAAGACTTCTCTTCTTGGTGTCTGGTCCTCTTGATCAAGACACGGAAACCTATACTTCCTTTGTTCAAGGCATAACCTATATGGTTCAATTAGACCATAGCTCTTGTGTACAGTAGATAGTTAGACCTTCTTGCAGTTTGAACTCTAATTCTAATTGTTAAGACTAAAAAAAATTTAGATATCTCCATAATGGTAAGATATTGTCCACTTTGGGCCTAAGCCCTCATGGTTTTTCTCTTTGGCTCTCTCTAAAAGGTCTCATACCAATGAAGATATCTTTCTCTTATAAATCCATGATCTTTCCCATGTGTTTTCAATGTGGAATTATGTTTGTAACCTTGCAACCCCAAAAATATCCTAGCATGTGATTAAGGAATATCTATTGGGTATGGATTAGGTCTATCCTTCCATGAAAGTGGTCTCCAAATCAAGGGAGTGCTCAAGGTTATCCGGTTAAAAGATTTCTCTTGTCACGTAGGGCTCCCCGGGCATACAACCTTGAGCATCTCCTCCTAATAGAGGTCAATACACACAATTCATTTAATCAAACACAACAATCATGCATACACTTAGTAGAAATAAGCATAAAACATTCATAGAAATATTTAATCAAACACATACTATGCCAAAGCATGTCATCAATCCAAGAGCATTAAAAAAATCCATAGAGTTTATATCAAAGGCACATCACATATACTTCCTAACTCCTAGAATATAACAAATCTACTCTCTAGACATGAAAGGGACACAAAGACTCTAAAAAGGAAAAGCTTCAATCAAGTAAGGAAGGAGAAAGGAGAGAAAACCTTATCCTTCCACGGAGGAGAGTCTACGGAACCAACCCAAGCCTTAGATGATGTGGGGGAGCATCGGAGAATCATGGGGTCGCCAGAGAAGAGTTGGAAACCCTAGAGCCTGTCTACCACAAAGGGGAAACTTCCTCCCCTTGCAATGGGGAGAAACCCCCTTTTATAGTTAGATTGCGCTGCCCCAACCCTAGGCGGCATGGTCGAGGCACGGGTCGTGCTGAGTGGTATGGCTTGGTCATGCCACAATCCGCGAGTGTGGTAAATTGTTCCCTAAATTGTTCCATGGCCTGGCATGGCCTGGCATGGCCTAGCCGTGCCACATGGCATGCCTTGGATTTTATAGGTCTACCATTAGATGTCTTAAATTGTTCCCTAATCTTAGGCATTGTAGTCCTAGCATGAAAAGCTTTATAATTTTCTGTAAAATTATCATGCCTCTTATTTTCATGATAAATAACATTAAAATGATAAAGATTATTTCTAGCATACGTATTACTATGATTTAAATAAGTATCATTACCTAATGATATCTTAGTCTTGTTTTTAGAAGCTCCCCCTTAACTTGAACTTCCTCCTTGGGCTTTTCTTTGAAGCATTCCTTTTGTACATTGATTTCGGTAGTCTCTCTTTTGATTGCAAAGGAAACACACAATGTACTCCTTGCCTTTGCATATCACAAGTAATGCTTCTTTTGATTTTTCTTTTGTCTTGAGTGTCGCTTGCACCTTCTTCTTAACCAACTTTAGACATTTACTCTTGTGATGTTCTCTTTCTGTATACTAAACATAAGTTATATAACTTTTATCTTTGCAATTTGAAATTTTTATACCTTTGCATATAGAAGTGGCACTTGACTCTTCTTCATTGACCTCATATGATGATGATGATACTTCTTCTTATTCTGATGTTAATGGTAAATTTTGCTCCCCCTCAATCGTTGAGGTGGATGTCTCTTCAACTTCATCATCGGATGTTAAACACCTTTCAACCTCTTACTCCTCTTGCACATGAAGCAAAGATTTTTCCTCTTTGTCTTTTTCTTTGCATTCCATTGAGGATGAGTCTTCATGAAGCTTTGCCAACTTGCTCCAAAGCTCCTCGACATCTAGATAGTCTCTAATTTTGTCTAAGATAGTGCTCGGTAATAGATTGATAAATAATTTGGTCACCTGTTCATTGGCCTCACATCTCTTGATTTGCTCCTCATTCCATTTGTCCTTCTTAAGGAATTTTCCTTTGCTATTTGTTAGAGATTCAAAATCCTCCATTAGAGCAAACTATTATTGTATCTCCATCAAGAAGACATATTCAATCCTTGACTTTCAAATATCGAAGTTTGTTATTCTGAGGTAGAGGTGTCTGAGTATCATAGTCACACTCCATTTATGAAGTTGAAACCTCTTAATAGGGATGGCAATAGGTAGTAGGATTTTATATCCTCATTACCCATCCCCATTTATTATATCCATCCTCATACCCATTGGGTATTTAACTTTCATATTCATCCCCATACTCATCGGAGGATCGGATATCTATATCCTACCCATCATCCTATTACTATCTATAATTCTCTTTTTTATAAAAAAAATTATTTCAATGTACATGTTTGCTCTTCCTCATCTCACGCTCTTTCAATCGGGTGAGCATTTCTCATGGAAAAGAATATGTGATATATGTTGGTGATCGAATCAAGATGCAAACTAAGGTTTTTTTTTAAGGTGGGAAGCGAGCAAAATTTTTTTCATTCCCAATAAAAATTAAGTGTATATATATATTGGGTATCGGGTAGGGTATGGGTAGGATTTTATCACGTCGACTTTCATACCCATACCCGAAAATAGCCATACCCGAATACTCAATTACTATAATTGAGTCTAAAAATTTTCTCCATATCCTCCTTCATTCGGGTTGGATGTCGGATTCCCCATCGGATTCAGGGGAAATTGCCATTCCTACCCCTTAACGTTGACTTCTTGAAATTAAGGTTTCTCTTCAACTTTTCTTCTTCCTTGAGCTCTTTACTCTCTTGGCGATTAGTCTAAAGAAGAGTGATCTCACTGTGATACCACTTGTTAGGACCGGTAGAGAGCTAGGGGTAAGTAGCTTGGTTTGTACAATGATGATTTTGTCGCGACGGAAGACTTGAGTAAACACTAACACCATTTTCTTTACTTGGTATTCACCTTCTTGAGGTGACTAATTCAAGGGTTCACTCCTCCTCACTCATACATCCACTATGAATGTTTCTTTTTTAGATGTGAAGAAGCCTGTACAAGCTCACCAAGAAATACAACAAGATACAAGTAGATGCAAAATAAAATCTTACAAGATTTATAACAATGACTCTTTGCTTATTTTGCTTTCTTCTAGCTTAGAATCGTCTCTAGATCCTTGAAAATGCAGCAACACCTTGCTTCAAGAACTCACAAGAAATGGCGATGAAGAGAGAAGAAGTTGTGTTTGAACCTGCGACAGAAACCCTTTATATCACCCGATTAGTGTTTCTAATCGACTGCCTCAGTCCATTCCACATTGATCCAAACACATCTGGTCGTTCAATCATCCAACGACTCAATTTTCGCTTTTCCCAGTTGATTGCCACAGTCGACTGGTTGCAGAATCGATTGACCAATCAATTTCGCAACTCTCTGTTAGTTGCAACAAACAACAAAAGTCCCTACTGAATCGATTGACTAATTGATTCAGCTAATCTGAATTGATTCAACAATTGATTAGGTTTTTTTCATTCACATGAAAACCTCTCCCAATCGATCACCCAATCGACTGGGAATGGCTGAATCGACTAGCCAGTTGATTGCCCATTTCTCTGTGTTCTCGCGAAATCATCCCTAATCAATTGCCCTAATCGATTAGGTTAGGGCTAATCGATTGTTTTAATCAATTACCCAACCCTAACTCGCCTAACCCAAGTCTAGAGTTTACTTGTCCAACATCCGGTCAGTGTTTGGTCAACCCTTGACCAACTAGGACTTTTTCTCTTGCTTAATTCCTAATAAGGACTTCTCTTATAGCAACTATTTAGCTCTCAGCTAATACACCTTGGTTTTCACTTAGTTTCCAACTAGGTCTGCTAAGTCTACTAGGACTTTTCTTTTACTAAGTGTTTAGCTCCCAGCTAACCCACCTTGAACTTAACCTAATTTCCAACTAAGTATGTCTTGTCCCATTAGGACTTGTTCTCACATGTCCAAACATCATTGTCAAACATCGAAACTCAAACTCGAGTTTACCCAAGTTAGTAAGATTCCATATCAATTCTCCCTATATCCATCGGGATTGAATATCTATCCTCATATCCATTAAAGAATCAGATATCTTCTATATAAAAATTATTCTTCTTTCCATCCAATTATGTCACCATTCATTAAAAATATATTAGAATTAACATCATATTAAAAAATATAATTAAAAAAAATTACACATCTATATAGCTTACTCTTAATATCAACGAGAATAGTCAGTCGGCTTTGGTAATATATATATATATATATATATATATATATATATATATAAAGTACTTACTGTACAAATTTTATGCAAATCTTAATCATTTTTTCAGTTTGAATTTTGTTTTTATACTTAACACTATAACTCAACCACTAAACCTTAAATGCAAAACCTTAAACAGTGTAATCACAAGCTAAAAAATATAAAATAAAATATCAAATTCTCTTAATTAGTACACATGGTAAGGTCCTTAGCATATATATAGACACACACACACACAAACCTCACTAAACTCTAAAGGTAAAATCTTGAACAGCATAATCACAAGCTAAAAAATAAAAAAAAATCAAATTCACTTAATTAGTCCGCATGGTAAGGTATATATATATATATATATATTATATATATATATATATATATATATATATATATATATATATATATATATATATATATATATCACACAGTGGAGGGTATGCTATGTGACTATCCATGCCTGAGTGATAGAGGTGTTTGGATTTGATTATGCACCTCTATTTTTTTAAACAATTTTTTTTAAATTCTAAATCATAAATAAATATACCCTTAAACCCTGTGAATATCTAAAATTTTTTTAGTTAATTTTTTTTAGGTTGAATACTATAACTTAACCCCTAAGTCCTAAAGGTAGAATCTAATTGGCTTAACCTTGGTGCTAAAAAAAAAACAAAAGGCTGTTATTAGGCACCCTAAATACATATATATGTGAGCACCAAAAACTTTTTGTTTTAAATTTTTTAATCTTGAACACTATAACGTAACCCCTAAACCCTAAAAACGAAATGTAATTATCTTAATACGAAATTAAAAAAATAAACAAAAAATATGTACTAAAAAGAATAGAAGCACTTGGATTGAATCTAGACGGCTCAACCATTATCATAGATTAGCCCACAGCGGAAGGTCCACAGGATAACACATATACATATATATAGTTTTGATATAATATGAACTGACGCAAGGAACTCATCCACGCCTCAACATAAGGCGCCTCCAATTCAATTGGAGACACCTTTAATCTTTTATTTTTTATTTGTTTAAGAAACTAAGGCACCTCCCATTGCTTGGGAGCATGAGATGCGCCACAATTTTTTTATTTTTTAAAAAATAAAAAAATTTTCACATATACATCTTAATACCCCATAAGAACCTAATTTGATTAACCCAAGAGGGACGATTAAACCCTACGAGAAAATTTTATTAGTTTAAATCTACTATAATCCAAGCCTTAAATCATAAAATCTTAAATCTTAAATATATATAATATACCCCGTGAGAATTTAAAATTGGTTATTTTGAAAACTATAACCCAAGAGGGACGATTGAACCCTAAAAAAATTCTTATTTGCTTAAAGTCACTATAATCCAATCTCTAAATATTAAAATCTTAAACTCTAAATATATCCTAAAAAATTTTAAAAAATATATCGTATCAATCCAAAGACCCAAGATACCTTGGATTGAGAGTCTTGTCGCGGATGAGCATGTAGGAGGATTTGGTATATATATATATATATATATATCAGCGCATCTCTGCTGCGGACCGCCTCGTGCGGACCGCATGCGCGACCACGGGGCCAGACCGATCAGGCAAGGACCTGATCGGTCTGGCAGAGAGGTCCGCACGGGGAGTCTGTACATCACAGTCCGCAGCAGAAATTATATATATATATATATATATATATATATATATATATATATAATTGAGTATTCGAGTTAAATATAGAATATTAATAATCTCATCACATCCTCTTTTATTCAAAGTAGGTATCAAATTTTTTATTAAATTACGAGGATATTATGATCGCTATATATTATGACACATATAATAATTTTTATTCTGATCGGTTATCAAATTTTTTATTAGATTATGGAGAAATTATCATCCCTATGTATCATGGCTTTGATGATGGACCCAATAAATTCTACAAAAACGTCATGAGGGGAAGAGTTAACCACAAGATTTTTTCCAATCGCTTGTTTACACTTTCTTGAAAGGATAATATTTTTTTTAACTTTTTTTTTAGAACAATTGTTCTTTTTTATTAATATTGTGTTATGGGAATTGTTTTAAAAAATCTCAACCACGAATATTTTTAGGATTCACTCTCCAGGTAAAGAAATCTTATTTTACCCTTCTTAAATTTGTTTACTTCCTAATATATAAAGTATTAGAACGTAAAAAGAAATATTTTAGAGAGCGTAAAATAATAAATCCTCACATGGCGAGGGAAAAAATTGTGAATAGAATTTTTTTCTTAATTTACCGTTATTTTACCATCATGAAAATTTTAAATTAAAAAATACACAGTGTCTCAAGTAAGCCAAATATTATTGTATAAATCAAATTCCTATTTCAATAACTGAACTACGATTTTCTCTAACAAAACAAATTCTGCTTTTGCGTCTCTAACAAAATAAAAGAATAATTCTCACGTAACGGAGAAGAAGAAAATTAAAATGCAAGCAGCAACCGCAGTGTCCTTTACTAGCATCCCGCTTTGGGGTCTCCGTCATTAATACCCACTTTTCTGTTGGTGAAGGCTGTTCCGCCTTCTGTCGCGACATGTTTCCTTTAAGGAGTTACTAATTAGGGTCAGTGTCAAGGAGAGTGCGAATAGGAGTAGACGCCCCAACGGCCGAAAATATGGCAGAGCCACGTGACGGGAGCATGGCCGGTCGCACTACAGGACACGGCTTCTACGCGATCACCGCGAGGAGGACGGCGAGCGCAATCAGCACCGCTGGCGTCCGTGGAAAATAGAGCGCGGCGCCGTCGCTGGATTGTTCGCCGCCCACGTATACCATCGTGTTGTTGCTGATGGTGCTCGACGGAACACCCACCGGGTTCAAGTCCGATGATTTCTGGCTGTTGGATAACAAAAAAAAGAAACACGTTTTGTTAGAACAGTGGATTCCATTGCGAATTCAATCAATTAATGGTCAACTATGGGAGGCAGCCGTCAAAAAAGTGACCGATAGATTATGGATCATTGTTCTCATGAGTCATGACCGGATTAAGTCGGCAAGCTGACCTTGTGGTGCTGGGGCAGAAGGTGATGAGGTAGTTGGTGGAGCCGGTGGCGCAGGTGAAGGTGGAGGTGGCGTCGTCGTAGGCGTAGCTGTAGGCTCTGGGGCACGCGTTCTTGAAGAATTGCGCGTAGGACGACGGCCTGCACGTGTTAGGGTTGCCGTACTCGCCGCTGCAGCAGTACTCCGGCGTCCCGAAGGCCTCGCACGCGCTCTTGCACGCCACGCCCTCGCTGCCGCCGTCGGAGTTCGAGAGGACCACCTTGAGGTCCGACGGGCAGAGGGCGTTGAGGTCCACCAGGCACCCCGTGGAGCTGCACGTCCCGCCGGAGCCGCCCTCCGGAACCACCAGCATCGGGAGGTTGTACCCGTCGACGAGGCTGACGTCGAAGAAGTCCATGCCGCCGCTTCCGTCGAGAGTGAACTCCGCGAGGGTGGCGGGCGGGGTGGCGCCGCTGCCGGAGCACTCGACGGTGCCCGATCCGCAGTCGCCGGAGCCGCAGGTAAACTTGCCGGTGGAGTCGGTGGAGCAGTGGGTCCGGCCCCAGAGGCGGCCGGACCACGCGGAGGGCGCTTCCAGGCTGCGCGATTCGCCGGACTGCAGAGCGAAACCAGTGGTCGGAAGAGGCGCGGTGCCGGAGCCGGAGAGCAAGCCGGGCCAAACGGTCTGCTGGCAGTTGTTCGTCAGGGTGAACGTTGCGGCCAAAGCCCCTGAAAACAGAGCACAATCAGTAAAAAAAACAAAGAGGAAAAACAGAGCACACGATTCGCAAGAAACAGCAAAGAACTCACCTTCAATCAACAAGACAGCGAATGCGAGAACGACCAAAACTCCGGCCATCTTGCTTACGGAAACAGAAGACGTGGAGCGGTTTGAGTTCGTTCTCCCGTTACCACACCCTGATAAGCTTAGCAGAGATCGGATGGGGAAAACGGGGAGAACTCACTCAGGTTGAAGGGTGATTCTGCAGCAGCAACGGCGTGGCTGTGAATTTATAGTATGATGGATGATGACAAAGATAGTTATTCAGTATATTTAGAAATTGATTTTAATTATGGATAATTTATTTACAATTTAAATTATATTTGTTATTATTATATTTATGGTAATATATTATTATATTTAAGGTAATATAGTTGCGCTATGGATTGAAGACACGTGGAATAGCTGACCAGAGTTTGACGATGCAGGGCCATCGACGGCGTTGATTACCGTCGGCCACACGTGCAGCAGATCATGGCCCTCGAGCTAGGACCATAACGTTTAGCTTTCTTTAGCCGTTAGAAATTAATGCTTTTGGCCTCCGCATAATTGTTAAAAGATATATTTATTTTTTATTTTTATTATTTTCATAAATCACTGATTGACAAAAATAAATGAATAATAAATATGTTTTTGAGAAATCTAAACGTTAAAAACGTCTTTTGAAAAATTTCATATATTTGCAAGAGCTTAGTAGACGTCGACGAAGATCGTCGACCAAATCTTTCTCCTTTTCTTCGAAGTTTCCCCAATTTTCTTATTCAACATAATCCGATCTGGATCTGACAACATCTGATACTGATCGATTGCTCTCCTGATTAATCGGAGTGATCTACGAACAGAACACTCAATGTCGCCGTCACCTTTGAGTCATTTGACCTTGTTCCTAAAGAAAAATAATCTTTGCCCGTTGACCGTCTAGCTCGAATCTCCCGTGTGCGTGGACCGAATCGAAGTTCCCTTGGGAGACAACTGCCATGGCCAACTGTTTACCAGTCCAGTTTTGAAAAATCAACTCTGTTCAGCAGCTGAATTAGTAAACCCGTTCTTATTAATTCAGTTTTCCTCTCTCTCTTTTGTTTTTGGATAATTTAATCGAAAAGATAAATATGACCTTATCGGTTCCGACACAATCCAGATTGTAAAATAAGAATCCAATTCCCATTGATTAAATGGAGATGAAAAATGAGGAACACATTTCTTTTTTGCCTTTTTGAATGAGAGTTGGTAGGCAGTGACTTTCACAGTGTGTTCCTCGCTGCTTCTTTTGCAGTGGCGGCGTTGGATTTTGCCTATCCGAGTCAAACTTCCAGAGAGACCATTTCCCCCGTATATGATTCAAATTACTAGATTCTCCAATTGATTACACTGTATAATGTCAAAGCTAGGTGGAGTGACAAAAATGTTACCTTGAAATGCATTAGTTTAATTAATTTGATCCTCCAAAGTTAGTTAATGTGAAATGGCAAGCAGCTTCTGGTTTGAATTCATCCATTATCCAGTTTTGAATTCAGAAGGCAGTTGAGAAACGTAAAGTAAGAAGCATGTATGTGATTTCATAGCCCTACTCCATTTTCCACGGTAGCTAAAAATACTACAGTATGATTGATTACTATGAACTATTTGTGTAAATTGTAACTTTAGTTTAAGGTTCATGTAGCCTAAGCTTAATCTGACGTGTCATTTTGAAAAAATAAACACAATATGAACACAAAGCCTGATTAATCAAACTGAGAGAACCAATTGATTAGCAAAGCACATGTCTGAACAAGTTAATTATCTGAAAACTGTTAATCAAACTTGATTAACTACCTAGGTAACTTTTCTCTGGCCTCCTCTCCTACTATCTTATGAGTATACCCTCTTGCCAACAATTGAGCTTTAAGATGGTCCACAGTACTGATAAGTTAGCACATAGACTATGGAGATCCATTTGAATCCCTCTGTAGATTTGTCGGAAGGAAAAGCGACAACTTTCCCATTTCGTTGTTCAACGATTAGAGGGAGTTACTGTGAGAAAATAATTAATCCATACATTAATTATCATCATATTTTATTTTTTATTTTATTCTGATAATTTTATGACTTAGTCTTAGATTAGCCTTTCCTATTTTAATAGGATAACTAGAGAATTAGTCTCCCTATTTTTATTCCTATTTTATTAGAATAAGTCATGACTAAGTTTTGTTCGTGGTGTATTTAAAGGGTCCCAGAGGCATGTGAAATATCGTCTCAGTTTTTGTAAGTTTGTTTCTTCCAGAAAATAAAATTCGTTCGTTCTTCTTTCGTTCTTTCGGGTTCTTCGTTTTCTTTTTTGTTCCTCTTGCATATCAGTGTGGTTCTTGGGTGCTCTATTCTTTGGCCTGGGCCAACAATTGGTATCAGAACTTTGGTAGTATAGAGCAGCCAAGAATCTTCGCTTCCACAAAAAATGTCGAGCATCGTAGCAAAGGAGAACGGCGGAGTGCCATTTCCCTATCCGATGCTAAACCCTCACAATTATACTGTGTGGGCAATAAAGACAGAGGAAATTCTCGATGCCCGGGGAGTCTGGGAGGCGGTGGAGCCAGAGAAAGAAGTCCAAGTGGATGCAAAGAAGGACAAAAAGGCACGTGCATTCATCTTGCAGTGTGTCCCCGAAGACATTCTTCTCCAAATCGCAACAAAGAAGACGGCGAAAGAAGTCTGGGATAGCCTCAAACTGAGGTACCTAGGCAGTGAACGAGTGAAGAAGGCACGCGTACAAACGTTGAAGAGCGAGTTTGACGCCCTCCGGATGAAGGAGACCGATACAATTGATGAGTTTGCTGGCAAACTCAGCGCTATGAGCAGCAAATTCTCCACTCTTGGTGCCACGCTTGAAGATTCCTCGTTGGTAAAGAAGTTACTCGATTCTGTCCCTGATAAATTCTTTTCTATTGTTGCTGGTATTGAGCAGTTCCACGACCTTGAGACTATGCCGTTTGAGGAGACTATCGGGCGATTGAAGGCGTACGAGGAACGAACACTACGATTACGCGGCAATACCAACGGCACTGAAGGTGAACTCCTACTTACTCATGCCGAATGGCAAAAGCGACAAAAAGGGAGCAGCGTGGACACTTCATCAGAAGGCAAGGGGCGCGGGTCCAGCGGCCCTAATCGTGGCAAGTGGCGTGGGCGAGGGCGCGATCGTGGTCATGGTACGCAGCGCCAAGACAGTGCAGGAGGCACTAGCGGCAACAACAGTGGCACCTGTGACAAGAGACACATAAAGTGTTTCAATTGTGAGAAAATGGGGCATTATGCGTCCGAATGCTACAGCAAGCGTCGAGATGATGAGGCTCACCTCACTTGCGACACCGATGAAGAGCCAGCACTGATGATGAGCGTGTCCCACGAGGAGTCTCACGCTAGCCGAGAGCGGCAAGATATAATTCTGCTCAGTGAAGAAAGGTTTCTTCCAGAGATGTATCGCAACGTTAAGAAAGGGGAAGATAAAGACGTCTGGTACCTTGACAACGGTGCCAGCAACCACATGACGAGTCATCGCGAGAAGTTTCAAGAACTAGATAAAACCATCACCGGGAGGGTGAGGTTTGGCGATGGATCAACCATAGAGATCATGAGCAAAGGGACGGTTGTGTTCGAATGCAAGAACGGCGATCAGAAGGCTCTCCATGAGGTATACTACATTCCAAAACTTTGTAGTAATATCATCAGTCTTGGTCAATTGACAGAAACTGGGAACGAGGTGCACATGGAAGGAGATGCCATGAAGGTGATTGATGGGAGCAGGAAGCTCTTGATGCTGGTAAAGCGAACACAAAATCGCTTGTACAAGATAACCTTGAAGACATTCAAGCAAGACTGTCTCTTAGCAAGCCTAGAAGACCCAACTTGGTTGTGGCATGCAAGGCTCGGGCATGTAAATTTCCATGACTTGAATCTACTGGGGGAGAAGAAATTGGCGGTTGATATGCCACTACTGCCCCAGCCGAACAAGCTTTGCGAGGTGTGTGTGATCGCCAAGCATGCAAGATTGTCGTTCCCGTACCAAGCAAACTTTAGAGCAAAGAAGCCGTTAGAACTTCTCCATGCGGATATTTGCGGGCCAATTTCACCATGTACACTTGCCGGTAACAAGTATTTTCTTCTAATTGTGGATGATTTCACTAGGTGGATGTGGGTGTTTGCATTGGCAGCAAAGAGTGATACATTCCAGGCATTCAAGAAGTTCAAATTCCTGACAGAGAACAAGACTGAGTACAAGATCAGAACACTCCGGGCAGATCGAGGCGGCGAGTTTCTATCCACGGAGTTTACTCGATTCTGTGAAAATGAAGGAATCGAGTGGCACCTCACGGCTCCCTACACCCCTCAACAGAATGGTGTCGTGGAGCGCCACAACCGCACTATGATGGCCATGGCGAGATCTCTTCTCAAGGGTACACATATGCCTGCAAGGTTCTGGGGAGAAGCGGTTAGGCATGCTGTCTATCTACTGAATCGTCTCCCAACTATGGCGCTAGGAGAGCACACCCCATTTGAAGCTTGGATGGGGAGGAAGCCACGTGTCGCCCACTTGAGAGTGTTCGGTTGTGTTGCATATGTGAAAAACACAACCCCTCATCTGAAAAAACTTGATGACAGAAGCTCACCCATGGTATACTTGGGTGTTGAGGAAGGCTGCAAAGCTCATCGGTTGTTTGATCCAAGCCATGGCAAGCTACAAGTAAGTAGAGATGTCATATTTCAAGAAATTTCTGAATGGACATGGAATGCAGGTGCTAACAATGAAGAAAACTTGCTGAGTTTTATGATGTTGGATCCGCTTTACTGCGACGAGGCGATTGTTGCAGCAGACGTTGAGGCAGGGGCGGAAAATGTCATACCATCAGTAGCAGCCGTGGTACCCACGACAAGACCGTCAAGTCCATCTACACCATCATCAAACTCGAGTCCATCTACACCATCGTCGAACGCCCATACAACTACCTCGACTCCGGTAACAAACACACCTGATTCTTATGAAGGGCCAGTCCGCTATAGGTCCCTTGCCGATATCTACGCCAACACTGAGGAAGTGGTTGGTATTGATGAAGAAGAGGAAGAGCTGATGATGGTGGTGTCTGATGAGCCAACAAGTTATCAAGAAGCTGCAACTGAGGCTTGCTGGTATAAAGCAATGGAGGAAGACTTGAAATCTATTGAGATGAACAAGACCTGGACGCTAACTGAACTCCCATTAGGCCGCAAACCTATCGGTCTGAACTGGGTGTTCAAATTGAAGAAAGATTCAGATGGGAAAGTTGTTAAGCACAAAGCAAGATTAGTTGCTAAAGGCTATGTACAACGACAAGGCATCGACTTTGAAGAGGTTATGCATTGTCGTCATCTTCACATGGTGCTGTGTTGTCTTATCTTCATACATGTCCCCAGCCAGGTTTGGATTATGTTGCTGAATTGGTTACATTGGAAGTGGAAGATGGCAACGCTTCACATGATGCTCTTCAGCATCCCAAACTGTCTGGAGAAACTACAATACAAAATGCAGTTACAGAGGTTGCTGCCATGGTGGGGGAGAATGCCAGGAGTGAAGTTAGCCACCATGCGACAACTACTCGGTGTCCGTAATTTACAGCCATGTCTGGATTAGGGGGAGTAATGTGAGAAAATAATTAATCCAGACATTAATTATCATCATATTTTATTTTTTATTTTATTCTGATAATTTTATGACTTAGTCTTAGATTAGCCTTTCCTATTTTAATAGGATAACTAGAGAATTAGTCTCCCTATTTTTATTCCTATTTTATTGGGATAAGTCATGACTAAGTTTTGTTCGTGGTGTATTTAAAGGGTCCCAGAGGCATGTGAAACATCGTCTCAGTTTTTGTAAGTTTGTTTCTTCCAGAAAATAAAATTCGTTCGTTCTTCTTTCGTTCTTTCGGGTTCTTCGTTTTCTTTTTTGTTCCTCTTGCATATCGGTGTGGTTCTTGGGTGCTCTATTCTTTGGTCTGGGCCAACAGTTACAATCTTTTTTTTTAATGAAAAGATAAATATTTATACGGAGAGAAGAATGATAGACGGATACCTTTACATGAGTGGCTATGGGCGACATTCGATGCAGATGATTTGACACAGGCCAAAATCAATTTTTTTTAATTCCTAGCTCTCTCATCTGCCTACAATAATTCTCTTTTCTTTCCTTTCACTACAAGAAATACAAGTATTACTAATGGAATTATAATTCCGTAGGTAATACCGACTGAATTATAATTCCGTCGGTAGTTACTTATACTTCCGTCAGGATATCCCCACATTTTCCGTCGGCAATTTAGATGAGGTGGACACGTGGTCAAGGAAAGTTACTGACGGAATTATATTGCCGTCGGTACTTACGGACTGAAAATATTTTCCGTCAAAAAAAAAACACTCAGCCTTAAATTGTGACAGAAATGGTCGGTATTTACCGACGGAATGGGCCTTTCCGTCAGTGTATACCGACGGAATAGGTTTTCCGTCGACACATACCGACGGAACAACCCATTACCGACGGAATGGACCATTCCGTTAGTGACTACCGACGGAAGGCCAATTCCATCGGCCAGTCCCGACTGGAAATGCCAAATTGTTTTGCGTTGGCGTCGATTTTTTTTTGCGTTGGCACCTTTTATTTTGCCACGTGGTAAATCCCCGACGGAATCTTGATTCCGTCGGAGAATTCTGACGGAAGCGTGATTCCGTCGGGAAGCTTAGTTAAATTAGGGCTCGGTCCCCTTTTCTTCCACACACGATCCTTTCACGAGCAGCGGCGGCGAGATCCATCTCTTTCGCACGATCTCTCATCGTCGATGGTATGCTCTTTTTTATGCTCTTCTTCTCCTCGGCGACGACGGCAGCTCGGCCGTGGCCGCTGGCGGGCGCAGCCACCTCGGGCGTGGGCGCTGGCGGCCGCTACTGCTTCGGCCATGGCCGCTGGCGGCCGCAGCTGCCTCGGCCGTGGCTGCTGGCGGCCGTAGGCGCCTCGGCCGTGGCGGCTGGCAGCCGCAGACCCCTCGGCCATGGCCGCAGGCGCCTTGTGGGGGCCACTTGCGGCCGCAGGTGCCTCGGCCGTGGCAGGTGGTGGTCGCAGGCGCCTCGGCGGCTGCCCCCTCGTCAATCGCCCACGTCAGGTGGCAAGCGGCAGACTCGCGCCAGTAGCCAGGGCGGCAGGTGGCCAAGCCTCCACGTCTGCAGCCAAGCGAGCACGCCCGGCAGGTGGCCAAGCCTCCACGATAGTAGCCGGGCTAGCAGGCGGTCCAACCCAGCGGGCACGTCGCCGACCCAGCGGACACACCGCTTTTGTAATCATGTTTAATTTTGTAATTAATTAGACTTATTTTGTAATTACTCGAATAATTTATTTATAGTTTTGTAATTATTTGTTATTAATTAGATTTATTTTGTACTATTATAGGTTACTACAGTTGCTGCTTAATTTTCTCGACGCGTTGATCACCCTTTAAGGTATATATTTGTATTTTATAGTTATTTTACATGTTACAACTTACAATAAATGTTAGAACAATTAATTTTGTAATTAATTTAGCATGTAAATTGACAAAATTTATGATGTCATTTTATTTAATTAATATGTGTTTAGAATTGTAAATGTTAGTATGTACAATTAATTATATATATTTATCTTGGTCAGCATGATGATTATTTGTTTTAAACATGTAATTAATTATAATTTATGTTTAATTTTATTTATTTGATATTATCATCCTAAACTTGAATTATTTATTATTAAGCAATAATGTATATGAACAAAGCTTGGATATACAATCGATTAGAAAATGGATTTATACAGATGATTTTGTTTCTGAACTTGAAAATTTTGTGAACTTTGCTAAGAATCATCCAGAATATATGAATGGTGCCGAATTAAGTGTCTGTGTAATCACAAGAAATGCAGAAATAGAGCCTTTCGTGATGAGGATACTGTGAGAGTTCATATATGTAAAATGGATTTGTGTCAAATTACTATAATTGGTATTGTCACGGTGAACCCTATGTGTATGAGCTAATTAGACCTTCTGCTGCTTCAACTTCTGATAGACATGTTGTTGCGCCTGATTCAACAACCAATATTGAAATGCAAACAATGGTTCAGGATGCGATGAATGCTGGTCAGTATTCTCAAGTAGATGAAATACCAACACATGAATATCAATAATTATATGAAATGTTAAAGGCCAGTGAAAGAGAAGTGTGGGAAGACATTCCTTCGGGTCATTCCCAACTATCAGCTATTGCAAGATTATTAAATTTGAAAGCAGAACATCATTTTTCATAAAGATGTTACGATAACATATGTCAATTGATGTCAGAGTTGCTTCCTGCTGATAATATAATGACTGATAGCTTTTATAATACAAAAAAATTGGTCAAAGGTTTAGGTTTGTCGGTTGAGAAATTGATTATTGTATAAATAACTGCATGATCTTTTGGAATGAAGGCAATGAACTGAGTGAATGCAAAAAATGTAGTCACCCTCGTTATAAGCCTTTACTCACATACCAGAGAAGAAGAAGAAAAAGATTGCTTGGAAAGTTATGTATTATTTTCCATTAACTGCTAGACTTCAACGTTTATATGCATCCACTGCTACAGCTAGTCACATAATATGACATCATGAGCATGCGCACGAAGGAGGTGTAATGTGTCATCCTTGTGATTCCCCCGCATGGAAACATCTTGATAGTGTGTTTCCTTCATTTATATGGAACCACGTAATGTGAGATTGGACTTTCTGCAGATGGATTTCAACCATTTGGTCAGTTAGGACAGCAATATTCTTCTTGGCCAGTGATATTAATACCATATAACATGGATGTGCATGAAAGATGAATTTATGTTCCTTACTGTATTGATTCCTGGTCCAACCAATCCTAAGAGAAGATAGATATTTTCCTCTAACCTCAGATTACTGAGTTAAATGATTTATGGAATGTAGGGTTCTTGACTTATGATGTTGCAAGTAAACCAAATTTTACATTGCATGTTGCATTATTATGGACAATTAGTGATTTTCCAGCATACTCGATGTTGTCGGGAGGCCAACAATCGGGGCCCGTCCAATAGGGCCAATGGCTTTATTTTGGAGGCTAGTCAGGTGCGTTTGTTTTGCATTTTTTCCTTATCCTTATTCTGGCCTTGAGACTGAGATCTGTCTTTTTCCTGCAGCTTTTTAGCTCAGCCTACAGCCTGGCTATTTCTCTGGTAGCCCATACCCGGGCTCGGCAGCAAGCCGAATCTCGGGCGGAGAGGTTGGAGATTCAGCTATGCCAAGTGCAGCTGGTCTCCAACGAGGAAACCTTGAGTGTGCTGCGAGCCGAGAACTTGGCCTTGCAAGATCGTTTAGCTCACTCGGAGGCGCGGCTTGTGGAGGCCCAGTCGGAGCTGGACTCGATTAGCGCAGTGGCCGATCAGGCGCCACACCGGGTCACCTGCTTGGAATATGCGGAGAGCAAGGCTTGGGCCTTCAAGGGGCAGGCTCGGGCTGAGCTGACCAAGGTTAGAGCAGAGCTCTTGGAGGCGCCCCAGTCGGCTTCCTCTTTGCATGCTAATTTGACGGCCAAAGAGCAGGAGCTAGCGGCGACCCGGAAGGAGTTGGAGGAACTTCGGGCCTACAAGGCCGGGGGTTGGCCCGAGGGCTGGAGGAGGTATTCCGGCCCCCTGAGTGAAGTCCGAGTCTTTTTTCGTTTATCTTTGAAAGAGGTTGAGCCTCATTTTTGTAATGAAATTATCTTGAAATCAAGTCTTTTTTCTTTCCTTGCTATGATTGTGTTACGCATCTAAATGTTGGTGGTTTGGGCAAGAGCCCGAGTTTGTACTTTAATTTTGCAAGGTTGGCTTGAGTAAGCTATCGACTGAGCTGGCCTAAGGGCTTCCAACCTCGCTTAAGTCCCTACTAAAGACTAGTGTCCGAGCAGTGTACCCACTCGGGGGGGGGGCATAGCTACTTAGGATTGACCCATGTTTTCAGGAAAAGGGGATCACCCCATTGTCGGCGCAGTTAGTTCGAGAGCATGTACGTTTGGTTGGCCGACTTTCAAGGATCGTGGGTTGACACACGTCCTGAATGGGGGTCGAGCCTAGGGTTCGTGGGGGCGAGAGTCGGGCTTCTCGGTCGGAGGTATCCCAGGGAGCGTGGGCCGCCACGCGTCCGGACTGGGAGCTGAGCCGAGGGGTTCGTGGGAGCATGCCCACTTATAACACGCGTGGAGCGAGAGTCTGGCTTCTCGGTCGGAGGTATCCCAGGGAGCGTGGGCCGCTATGCGTCTTGACTGGGAGCTGAGCCGAGGGGTTCGTGGAGCATGCCCACTTATAACTCATGTGGAGCGAGAGTCTGGCTTCTCGGTCGAAGGTATCCCAGGGAGCATGGGTCACCACGCGTCCGGACTGGGAGCCGAGCCGAGGGGTTCGTGGAAGCATGCCCACTTATAACACGTGTGGAGCGAGAGTCTGACTTCTTGGTCGGAGGTATCCCAGGGAGCGTGGGCCGCCATGAGTCCGGGCTGGGAGCTGAGCCGAGGGATTCGTGGAAGCATGCCCACTTATAACACACGTGGAGCGAGAGTCTGGCTTCTCGGTCGGAGGTATCCAAAGGAGCGTGGGCCGCCACGCGTCCGGACTGGGAGCCAAGCCAAGGGGTTCATGGGAGCATGCCCACTTATAACTTGCGTGGAGCGAGTCTGGCTTCTCAGTCGGAGGTATCCCAGGGAGCGTGGGCCGCCACACGTCCGGACTGGGAGCCAAGCCGAGGGGTTCGTGGGATCATGCCCACTTATAACTCGCGTGGAGCGAGAGTTTGGCTTCTCGGTCGGAGGTATCCCAAGGAGCGTGGGCCGTCACTCGTCCGGACTGAGAGCCGAGCCGAGGGGTTCGTGGGAGCTGCCCACTTATAACTCGCGTGGAGCGAGAGTCTGGCTTCTCGGTCGAAGGTATCCCAGGGAGCGTGGGCCACCACACGTCTAGACTGGGAGCTGAGCTGAGGGGTTCGTGGGAGCATGCCCACTTATAACTTGCGTGGAGCGAGAGTCTGGCTTCTCGGTCTGAGATATCCCAGGGAGTGTGGGCCGCCACGCGTCCAGACTGGGAGCCGAGCCGAGGGGTTCGTGGGAGCATGCCCACTTATAACTCGCGTGGAGCGGGAGTTAGGCTTCTCGGTTGGAGGTATCTCAGGGAGCGTGGCCACCACGCGTCCGGACTGGGAGCCGAGCCGAGGGGTTCATGGGAGCATGCCCACTTATAACTCGCATGGAGCGAGAGTCTGGAGTGTTTGCCTCTTATCCAAGAATATAACTCTTCCACTATCCCTGCCGGGTTACAGAATACAATAATCTTGATAGCCGGCTCCAGGGCATCCTCCCCCTGCTGGCCCCAGTGAGATCGCATGTACTCCTCCTCGAGTGGCGTTCGGCCGATTGGGCGGCTATTCATCCATGTCGTCCAACTCGACTGACCCTTCCCAAGGGAACAAGCTACCAGGGCTTGGGGAATCCTGCACGGGTTCCCTAACGGCTGGGATGATGGTCCAATTTCCCCTACTGGGGCCATGCCCAAGGGAGATTTGTCGTTCTTGTCCTTGCGTGATGGTGGTGGGAGCCCGACTTCTGCCGAGCTGTCGGCACTCCTCCGTGTCGTGGGTGTGGCTATGATGAAACGTGCAATAAGGTCTCCATCTGGTCGGCAGACACCCTTGAGCCACTTGTTGCACCTGGCGGCGTTCCCTCTTCGCTCGATCGGTGAGTCCTCATGGACTACGGATGGACCCGCCTAGCGACCTGGTCTGTGTGGGATTCGGGGGCGGTGTGGCGATCGTCTCCTTTTTCCTAGCGGTCTGCGCTTCTTCCACGTTGATATATTTGACAGCTTTTCCCAATAGGCTGTCGAAATCTTTAGGTGGTTTCCTGATAAGCGAGCGGAAGAAATCTCCCTCCTGCAATCCTTCGGAGAAGGCACTGACTAGCATCTCAGGTGTGGCGGTCGGTACGTCCAGTGTCACCCCATTAAATCTCTTGATATAGGCCCGAATCGACTCCTTCGGGCCCTGCTTCAGGGCAAACATGTTGATACTTGTCTCGTGGTGCCTCCGGCTATTGGCAAAGTGCTGGAGGAACGTCTGTTTAAGCTCCCCAAAGCTTGCAATCGACCCATTGGGGAGTTGGCCGAGCCACCGTTGAGCGAGTCCTGAGAGTGTCGTCAAGAATGCTCTACATTTCACGCCCTCAGGATATTGGTGTAGCAGGGCTGCACTTTCGAATTTCATGAGGTGCTCCTCGGGGTCGGTGGCTCCGGCATACTCGGGTATGGTGAAGAACCGGAGATGCTTGGGAAGTGGGTCCTCCAAGATCGAAGAGGAGAAAGGGCTGCGTGCCAGGGTAGCCGGAGAGGGCTCGGCCGGGGGCTTTCCCCTATCCGGACGCGGCCCGCGCATCTGGTTAGACGCCGACGCCTCGGCCGGCGTCGAATCAGCTTCGTCATCCCGACCTCGATAGAAAGCAACGGGGAAGGGAGAAGAATCACCTTCTAGTCGGGCAGGCCTTCCCCGACCTCCCGAACGTCCGAGTGTCGCCGGCTCGGGGAATCTAGACGCTTGGCTACTGACTTGTGAAGGCCACTAAGGGGTCTTCTGAGCTCGAGCAGTCATTAAGAGCTCATACTCCTTGTGTGTGACGGTCATAATGACTCGGTTGGGATCCTCCATCGTTCACTTCCGATCAGGCGAACGTCCCTCCTAGCGCCAAATTTGATCATGTCGCGAAGCGAGGTGGAAGCCCCAAGAGCGAGATGGTCCCCCGAGTGCCACGACCTGCTGACCTGGCGTCGACCTGGCTCCGACCTGGGGGAAAATAACCGTTAGTAAACTCGCCTGGGAATTTCCCCGGTCAGACCCTCCGATGGTCAAGTCAGTGTCTGCAGAAATATAAGGAAGCTAAAGGAAATGCAGTAGAGGCGAGTGCGATTGCGCATACCTGCGAAATGAGGAAAGGAGGTGCTTATATAGCCGGGGGAGCTGACAACGCCTGTCTGTGTCAATGAGATAGGAGTATGGTGCTTGTCAGCTTGTGGGAGAGCATCTATAGGTACCACGGCATGGCGCGAGGTGCTTGAATAGTACAACCGTACCGAGTCAGCGGGATATCCGCGACGTGTGTTATGAATGGGTAAGGCGTGCACTATCCTCGACGTTATGGTCATACCAAAGGTGTCCTGATGTAGGGGCGGAGTAAGGAGGAGCTGGTCTGGAGACTGAGTCCCGACCGGCGGGCCCGAGTGGTATGGACTGGGTCGGGTGTAGTATAGCCGAGAGACACGGGGTACACCATGAGTCGGGAGTTTGTCGGGTTGTATCTGCCTTGCCATCCTTCAAGTTTTCTAGTTGTCCGATTCATGGGTGCTGAGAGCTGAACTACCTGACCCAGCCTTGGGTCGGGGAACTGCACTGGGGGGCCAAGTCGAGGGGCGCTCAGGATCGGCCTGCCCAACCTCGACCAGGGTCGGTTGATCAACGATTCAGGAGGGTTCCTGGTTAGGGGCTTCTCCGAGTGAGACCTTCGTTGGCCCTTCCACTGGGCCCTCGTGACGTCAAGCTGAATGACCGAGCTACCCGTAAATTGGGCCGGGATCAATTATTAAAATCTTTATCACGTGTTGGCCACAATGGGACACCACCGAATTTATGTGCATCCCAAACCAGAGGTAGGCAAGTGTCAAGAAAAATGATCAGTTTAAAGACATATTGAGACCCAAAACAAAAACATGATACATAAACCTCCTTATCGGCAGGAAACATCAGTTTCACAATTCATCGTAGCAAAAGGCAACCCGGGCACCTCTCCCGTACTCGAGCAGACGCATTGATAGCTCAGCTGCTGACTTGCCAAATAACACGAGGAATATTAAAACATGTTGCAGTAACACCAAACGTTTATAGAAGCAAGTCTGCAATTGTCCTCTGTACTTAGCCTGGAGTCAAAAGTACCATGGATATATATAATTAATTTTTCAATAGTGCCAATTTGTCAGTTCGAATTAAATATTTCATTGACTGATTCATTAGTAGTTATTTACGCACCGATATTACTGAGGAGGAAACGAGGTCGACAATGGTAAGCGAATCTACGGTGATATATTTTGTCGAGGAGTTTCCGACAAAGCATATGAAGAAAGCGTGGGAAGGTGTGTGGTGACAAGTAATTAAGAGTACGATCCTCTCTCTCAGAAAAATCTCTATCCCTTCTGTCTTATTCTCTAATGACGGTCGATAAGTCATCCAATCATCGATCGAATTTTACTGGTGATTTCCGGTTGCTGTCCTAAATAAAACTATACTCTGTGAGGTATAGTGAACCTTTCGGGATTGTTACAATTACGATCTCGTCGGATTCACCATCAAATCCGACGAGATTATAATTACGACGATTTTGACCGATTCATCATTCTTCTAGGATATCATTTGATTCGATATGACGATCAAAATTTATTAATAGTGTTCGATCAACGATCGGACGACTCATCGATTATCGTTAAAAAATAAGATAAGTGGTAAAGGGACTTTTTTGGACAGAAGATAAAGCAAAGGCGATGGGCTCGGTTGAGGTGGCGGCTGCCGCCAGTCCAGTGGGTGCATTAGCTGTTAATTGAAGATCTTTATTAGATTTGGTTCTTATCCACAATGCGTGCATGTGGATATCGTGGAAATGAGCCAAACCCTGTGAGAATCGATGGCAGCTTTTCTTCAAAGACGATGAATATTTGACTTCTCAGAAGAAAAAGAATACATCGATTAGGGGTGTGTGATTATTCCGTTAATTTAGAATTTTTATTTTTATTTTTAAAAATATTTTAATTTTGTATATATTTTTTATTGTTAAAATAAATTCGGCTAATTTAATGATAACTAAATAACTGTTTTTTTAAATTTGATTTGATTAATTTAATTTTAATAAAACTTTGGTTATTGATTGAATAACCGAATGTTGACCAGCTAGTAGTGGTGGATATTATTTTTAATTATAGAAATTGAAATGTAATATATTAAAGTGAATGAAATCGTTATTTTTTTAATAGTGAAGGATAAGATAAAGAAAATGTTTAGGAGTAAAAGATGATTTACTCATCTTAGCATCCTCATCAACCTATTTTAGAATTAATATAGAGAATATAAATTACTAGAGTTACTAACTTAGACAACCACTAATACATGCATAAGAGAAGACAAACGGATTTCGTCGAGATTTAATTTTTAAATCTCATAGTAATAGAATCTCATGTGTTAATCCCATGAGAATAAAAGAAAATATATTTATGCACATGTATAAAATGATTACGAATTTATTCCCTCCCTATATTTTATAGTGGTTATTTAACTGTGGATATTATTTTTAATTATAAACGTTTTTTTTATGGTTTTGACTCGTGAATGATACATAAGATAAAGACATTAAATGTATTTATGCACTTATATAAAATGAATTAAGTATTTATTCAAGACGAATATGAGTATCATGTAATTAATCTAAAGAACCTATATTATAGAAAATGGAATTAATGGAATGCACAATAATATAAATACATAGAGGTTCAAATGATGTTGGGAGAGAGATTAATAATTTCACAGATATACCTATCAAAATTAATCTTTTGTTCAAATAAAGTGAATTTGCATATGAATTGTCATTGACAAAATCTTTTGTTCCTTAACCAAAGTTAGGTAGGTGTACTTAATTTAATCTGATATAAATTCAATTGATCAGAGGCCCTTTATAGAAATTGTTATAAAGGATTCCATTTTTAACAGTTATTTCATGCCTAAATCATGATATGCATTGATCTAATTGCCTACGATTTAAAGATGCTTGCATATCATTTAAAAATCAATTGTTCATGAAAATACTTAAAAATAATATTACATTATAAAGAATAATAATTTAATTGACACAGCGTAGTCTGTCAATTAATTAAACCTTCAAAACCCATCATATCCCTTCAAATTAAACCCACCATTTAAAATAAAGATGTTTAATTTGATAATATAAATCGGTTTTTTTATATAGTGGAGAGAATAATAAGTTTTTATGTTTTTTTACCTGATATTGATATAATATATTAGGAACCATAAAAAAGTTCATTTAGGACATCCATAATGGTAGAAATTCCCAAGAGCTCCCTCACTACCGCATCATAATCATGTCAAAAATAACAAAAATTATATATATATATATCTCCACTATTAAAAAAAAATCTTTCAACAACTCCTTTATAAATCTCATATTTTTTCTTATAACTCATTTGTTTTTATTTTTTTTAAAAGTACTAAAGTTAAAAAATTATTATAATTAAAGAGAGAGCAAGGATTTGCTCCCTAAATAGGGAGCTGCTACTTGCAAAATAAAACGAAGGACATGATCTAATGGTGAGAGCTTTCGTTTGGAATGCTCTTAAGACATCTCGGGTGAGAGCTCTCCAAGAGCTTCCACAATACTACATCAACGCTACATCAAAAGTAAAAAATCTCATTAATCTCTCCACTATAAAAAAAAAATCTCTCTACAATTTGAGATCCCATTTTTTTTTACAAAAATTATAATCTCTCAAAAACTCCTTTACTATTATATTTTTCAAAACAAAAAATATAATTAAAAATAATATTAATTAAAAAAGAGCAAGGCGCAACTCCCTAATTAAATAGAGAGTCGATCCATGTGGAAAACCGAAAGAGCTCCCTCCCATTATGAGAGGTGCTTCCTCACTATTGCCCCATCAGCAATGGGAGCTCTTAGAGAGCTTCCAGCTCTTAGAGAGCTTCCATTATAGATGCTTTTATAGCTCTGAAAATTGAAGAAGCCCTTATAGTAGTTCTCATTCTCATCTATAATTGGTTGTGGAATAGAAACATGTACTATTATAGTGATTATTTTACGGGCTAATGAGAAGGAGAATTAGAGAAGAAGATAAGAAGAGAAATTGAAAAAACAAAGAAAAACCAACCATTCTCTAGATTTACTAAACAAGAAAACTTTATTAAAAATAAAGAATAATCTCTCGAACAGTTAAATATGATACTTATATAGACAACCCTAATCTATAAATACCAATATATCAAAAATATCCTAAATATCATAAAAACAGAATTATTAAAAATAAAAAATTGATGCTGGGATCCTTCGAAAAAGATCCTAAACGGTATTTTTTGGATTCGAAATTTGACGATTACAGATTCCCTATAACAAATATAAATCTTTAAATTTTGTATGTATAATCATAGATAGAGTCTGATTCCGATTCCCAAGACAAAAATTATGACCCTCTAAAATTCAAAAGATCTTAATGGGTTGATCATGCTTCAGCTTCCCCACCTAGAACAGAGCAAATAGAAGTGTGTGTTCTTCATCTAATCAGTGGCAAAAGCAAAGCGCTAGTTAGGACAAAAGAAGGAACGTTGGATTATTTCAGGTCAGCTGAAAGTTTCACACTTGGCTAGATATTAAGAGAAAAGAAACTCGCGCCTTGCCATTTTGGGTTTAGTTGAATTAGATATTAAGATGATTGTTTCTGGAAAGGCTATAGCACTATTTCTTTGAATATGCAATTGGATACTGGAAATCTTAACTATGGTTGTTGACGATTTGTGGTTTTGAACTGATGAGAAGGTGAAAAACATAAGCTGTAAAGCTTCTTGTTGCTCATCTACTTTCCTTTTTCCCTCATTTATTTGGTAAGTTTTGCTCACTTAGCTATTTGAGGGTCATCCAGAGTTTGCCTATTAGTAAAAGCCACCTTGATCTATGTTAAGCGCTGCCAATATAATCTCTTCTTTTATATGGATATTGAGAAAGAAAGGTGCATATCACCAACACAACTTTACTATTTGAATGGGACAATTAGAAAACCATGCACAGCCCAATCTGGATATTGATGGGGGTCTAATAAGACTGCTAATTTGACTTTGTTGTCTAATCCTCTCAATGGATTACATCTTTTAAAATGATGTCTTTAAATTTCTTTGCTATGTGATTTTGATCAGAAATGTTGTGCAAGATTGAAATACCAAAGCTTTCTTTGTTTTAGTTACTTTTCAGTTTGTCTTTCTACCATTTTCTTACTTTGTAATTTGTATACATGGAAGAGATGTTAAAATCTGAAAGTTTGAATTACAGTAAATGCAACTACAGGGAAAAAATATCAAAAAGAAAGAAAAGAGAGATGCAAGCTATTGGACAGCCACACTAAAGTGATCATGTCTCAGACTACAGAAAATGATGATCAAGAATGAATCTGTAGGTATCATGAAATATTCTTGGATTTGATCCTGCTCGATGACTGTAGAGATGCTTGCTGTTGCTTTTCTTGGATTCGTGTGACACCCTGTACTCTGTCTAGCATGAATTGTGATGCTTGGCAATCAATCATCTGTGCTGTTTATAGATGCCCCAACCCATTGAACCTGATGGCACATTTCCTTGAAACATAACTCACCAGGATTAGTTATCTTCTGTACCAGTGTACTCTTGGTAGGATTTATAGGCCAAATTTAATATGAGTAGCATTAGATAAATTTAACTTCAAGTTATTGCTACTAGCAGCCATTTTGCAGCATGAGACTCCCTGTCTGAAACATAGTGCTATTAATTATCTGAACATTATATTAGAGTTTCCCGTTAATTATGATGGTACATATTGACCGATGGCTCATATCTAAGCGAAGACTAATGCGAAAGATGTCACGGATGAAAAAAAAACATCTCTTACAATTTTTCGTAATAGAATTCTATTACGTTTTCTCGTAACAAAATTCTGTTATTTTCGGATCTATTTTGGCATCTGGGGTTTTTTTTTGGCATCCTGGGGTTTATGTATTATTTATAAGGATCCTTGTAAACGTATTCTATAATCATAAGGATTCTTTTGTATAGAGAGAATTGTAATAAAGTTTCAGTCATTTTGTTGAGTAGACACACCGCCGAACTATGTTAATTCTTCTTCTTCCTCTTCTTCTTCTTCTTCTTCTTCGTATTTGCTCTTTCTTATGTATTTTTGTCTTGTTGCTCCAAGCGATTTCTTTCTCTGTGCCTCTTCTTCCGCGTTGGAGGTTGACAGGTGTTGCCCCCATTTGCACAACAATTAGTATCATAGTGAGCTTTTGGTGGATTTCTCCAACATGTTGGGGTCGTCGTCTGCGAAATTTGTTATGGTGAAATTTGGATTATGGAAAAGAAGAATCAAGGACTTGTTAGTGCAACAAGCCACGATGAAGGTTCTAGGAGAACGGAAATTGGAAAACATTGAGAGATTAGATTGGGAAGAATTGTAGGTGAAGGCAATGGCAATAATCAGACTTTGTCTTATGGATGATATAATGTACCATGTTTTGGACGAGAAGTCACCAGTAGGGGTGTCAAAAATCAACACGACCCGACGACCCAACCCGAATCGACCCGAAAAAAATTGGGTTCGGGTTGAAATTTTTCGGGTTCGGGTCTGGTTCGGGTTGGGGGGTTTCGGGTTGAAAAATTTCAGGTTGGGTTCGGGTCGGGTTCGGGTCGGGTTAGGGTTGACCCGAATTTAATATTTTGTGGATTTTTTGGGGTTAAATCAAATTTTATTTTGAAAATTAAGATATTTTTATGTATATTAATATCAATATAGTATGATCATGATGAAATATTGAGATAAAAGTGAAGAATTATAGGGAAATTGGCGAAAAAAGATGTTTTGAATCGGTTTTTTCGGGTTATTCGGGTCGGGTCGGGTTGGATCGGGTTGGTCGGGTTCGAGTTCGGGTTCGGAGGTTTCGGGTTGAAATCGGGTTCGGGTCGGGTTCGGGTTGGCAGTTTAAAAAAAAAATTTTCCCCAACCCGACCCGACCCGACCCATCCGAATTGACACCCCTAGTCACCAGTGAGAGTTTGACAAAAGTTGGAAAGTTAGTACATGTCAAAGTGATTAACAAACAAATATTATTTGAAGCAAAAGTTATACTAACTGATGATTGTAGGTCCCGTGCAAGCTAGTTAGGGGGGATGAATAGCCCTGCAATTAAACACTATAACAGATTAGTCTAAGCAATTATACTTAAAATAAAATAAGTACGTGTTACGCCCCGAGACCCCAGGAGCCGCTGGTCCAATAGAAAATCGGACAACACCTCCCCTGTCCGGCGGACAACTTACACATACATACATCATCATAAATCACGTCCACGCAGTTTAAATGGCCTCAGGCCTCAAATCAAGACAGAATATGAAATAAAACTGGGTAACTATACCTGACTGCGGACCGGTCCGACTTACGACAAAACACAAAGCATAAAGGTCTCACAAACGTACAACTATACTGCCGTATAGTATGACCAAATCCAACACAAAAGCAACAGCGGAAGAAAATAATAGAAAATACTAGCGACACACTAGACGATAAAACCCGAAGACATCTCGACAAGTACGCGAACTGGGACAGGCTGTCGGGCACGCTCCAGTCAATCATCCTGAAATAAAAACAAGGAGCTAACGGTATGAGTAATAAAACTCAGCGAATATCTCATCATATATATACAAGATATTCTAAGATAGCAACAGGGTAATAGATTACCGAAATAACACGTGCATAGGCAGGAATAAGAACAACTGCAAGAGCATAATAATAACTACCATACCAAAGTAGCAGAGTCGCCAAGACCAGACATAAGGGTCTCCTGTGAGTGCATGTCAATCATATACAACACCAAGTATAAACAAGCACAAGTAAGGCAAAATAAACGAACACACAAAGTGCAATGACATGGTCACCCCTGCCGTCGGTCAGACATCGTCACCTATGTACGGGAGGAAGCTGAACGGAGGCCACCCTCCGACGTAGGGCTGTGACTACCGTCCATACTCTGCCACCACTACTCCTGAGCGATCGAGTAGACGGGATGCTGTCGGTGTAACACCCCTACTCCATGGCCTATCCTAGCGAGGTAATCCATCAGCCTAAGGCCGTCTGTGGAGGACATCTCTGTCTGAGTGTTACCCCTACCCCATGTATATAAATGGGGGAGAGACCTCTCCCTCTCATCTCCCGGTATCTGGACAACTCAAGGAGGGACATCTGCCTGCTATCACGCTCCGATTCACTAACCCATGAGTGGCCGTATGGGTAGGTCAGTATGACTGTCGACCTAGCTCACCCAAAAGGGCCCCTGCTCGACAGTGATGCACAGTGCACGATGATGCATAACACTGGTCAAATAGCATCCACTATCTAATCCACCTATATCGACATGATATGCAAGGTTCGTGGATAATGCACCATAACCTAAGTCCTAAAGGTATAGGTATCACAAATCAGCTGTGGCATGAACAACATCAACAAACAAATATAAGAGTCATGCCACAATCTACTACGCTATTGCTAAACAAGCATATCAAGTATATATACATCTGTGACAATTCTAAAAGAAAAGTCAGAGATACCCGCCTCCAGTGTATGGTCCGAATCAGAGAAGAAGCTTCACGTCCTGGTATCCAAGACCAATCAATGTCCTGCACAATTAAAAATGTCTTAGCTGTGATAATAATCTAACCTAGATACCGAAATCAATTGGTATCATCCTAATTAGAGTATTCATTTATTTATTCCTAACTAAACGCTTACTCTTCGTTTAATCCCAATTCTTAAACTGACACCCAAGTCATTCCCTGTCTCAATCTGTATAAGACATAGGATCAAAAGGAAACCACCTACAAACCTCACGACAGAACCCAGATCAACATTCCCACCAAAGCTTACGGCAGCTACCACCCTAGCTCACAGAACAATTCCAACCCCACCGAGCAATCCAAGATCACCCTAGTAAACAGGATATCAAACCAAAACCCAATTACACTACACCAATCAGAGCTCATGGCAGAGATCAAACCCCAGATCATCCACATCTAGATCCACACACGGCAGAGAGGGAAAAACCAAAATTAGTATCGGTAGAACCCATCCTTTCACCACCTACAACCTAACCAGCTTCTTCAGAGCTCACAGAACACTTAAAACACAAGTTCAGACAAAAAAGATAAAATAAAAAAAAACAATTGAGATCCAACAATACTTGGTAGCACATCAAAGCCATCACCCACTCTCTACAAACTGATCTCCTCCAACGCAACAACATCCACAGAACAACTCACAGCCGTGCCCTAGGCCCCAAAAACCGACCTCAGAAGTCGCTGACCCGAGCCCTAGATTCCTCTTCCAAAGAAGGAGCAAGATCGCCGTAGGAGGAGGAAAAAAATAGATTAGTGCACTCCGAACTGACCTCGCTCGCGTGGAGTTGTCGTCCGGCGTTGAACCGAGGGCGAGGAGGGAGAACCACCAGAGATCGTTGCTGCCGTCTTTCCCTCGCGTGCGCTCGACGAAGAAGAAGGCGAGTCGGAAGGGAAAAAGGAAAGCAAATCTCACGAAAAAGGAATCCAGCCCTTTTTGCCAAAAGCATCGAGCCTTTTAAGCCGAAGACTTTGGAAAGGGAAAGGAATTTAATTAATGGCTGGCTTTTTGCGATTTTCCCCTCTGGTTTTGACCTATTCGGCATAGGCCCTTAAGTTTAGAAATTTTGAATTCTGGTTCCTCTATTTCCCGTATTTTAACAGTACGAGACTATAGGATTAATTTGATTGTAATCGGAGAGGTTGATAATCTAAGGCAATAGCAGCGCACTAGAAAAATCTCCTTCGTTGTAGGCGGAGAAGCCTCTTACAATCTTGGAAAGCTCACAAAAATGACAAGGAAAATTATTATAAGTTGTAGTACTTTCTTCTTAGGTCTAGGAGGGCTATTAATAGTCCAAAAAGTTAAGTTACGATTGTGCTGATGTGGACCTGAGGCGCCTCAAATGTGATCTGAGGTGCCTCAATTGGATAAGAATTTATCCCGATGTAACGGTACCTACTGATAACTTTACGATCTGAGGCGCCTCAGTTCAGACCTGAGGCACCTCAGTTCGGTTCTTGAGCAGAACTAATTTCCTCAACTGAGACGCTTTAGTTGACTATTTGGTTAAAGTTAACATCCATGTTGACTTTTTTGCCTTTCGTTTGTTTGGGTGATTTTTAGCCAACTACAGTTAGGCTCATCCGAACCCGACTCTGGCCTTTCTCCTCGAACGGGCTTCCTCCCCGGCTTCTTATCTATTGGACGTCACATATGCCCTTTTTGTCCACCTATGTACTCTTCCGCAGCTTCTCGTCCCTCGGATGCACGTGACATCCTTCTCGCTCGCTGCATCTTCCGTTTGACCTCCTCAAGCAAACTTCCTCCCCGGCTTCTCGTCCGTTGGACGTCATGCACACCCTTCTCGTCCACCAGTGTACTCTTCCACAACTTCTCATCCCTCAGATGCACCAGACATCTTTCTTGTCAATTGCGTTTTCCGCTTGGCTTCCTGTGCTCCCAAGCTCCTGCACACTTAGACACAATGATCAAACACAATCAGGACCTAACTTGACTTGATTGATCATATCAAAATTATCTCGGAGTACTTACAATCTACTTCTTTTTTATGTGTATCAATCCAAGTTAAGTTAGGGTAAACACTACAAGAAAAATAAATAACATTATTTAAGAAATAAAATAAAATATGCAGTTAAGTACAATAAATAATGCAATTAAATTTTAAATTGACCTCCCCTTTAACTTATTCTCCCCCTTTGATCACATTAAAAAACGGAGTAAAAAAAATCATGAATAGTAAAAAAAACTTTTTAACGGGAAAAAATAAATAACTTTCATTATAAAAATTGATAATTTTTTAAAATTATTTTCAAAATTAGATTTCAATTTTAGAAAATTCTAATAATGTTAACGTTCAAAACACAACGTACTCCGAAAGAATTTTCTAAGTATTTTTACAATTAACAATATAATTTTTGATAAAAAATTTATAAAAATATATCTATTGATCCAAAAATCCTTAAAATTTTAGCCAAAATGGAAAATCTACTGTCACGCCCCCAAAGTCTCATGCTTCCTCGAAAATCAGGCAGCATCTCCCTTGAACGGCGGACAAGTTGGAGCATATATATATAACACCTCACCAATATAGCTTAGCCATAAGCGGCTAGCATCACAAAATAAAGAAAATAAACATAACCACGCAGTTTATAATAATTGGATGGTTCAGACATCACAAACAAAAAAAAAAATCTAAAGAACGTCCAAAAGAAATATACCGGCTTAATACGAACAAACAAAATTTTACAAATGCGAAAATAAAAGTAGTGCAGAAATAAAATGGATAGTAAACCAAATCTCTAAACCAACTCAATACTATGGGACTGACGGCTGGATCCTCTCTTGGCTCCAAGTAATGCAACTACCTGATACCTAAAACAGAAATAGGTGGTAGCGGTGGTAAGTCAGAGCGGACTTTGCGGATATATGATTAGACAAAAAAGCATGATATATGAAGATAAAACAAGTAGGGAAATCTACAGTTACAGTCTCTAAAAAAATATAAGAATATCTAAACATGCATAACATATATAAAATAACTTGATATAAAATCGAATAACAACTAAGCATGTATAACACAACACGACAACCATAAAACCAACATATACATGCATGTCAACCAAATATAGCAATCATAGCTCATATTAATACAACACCCACAAGAAAATGCATATGATACAATGACATGTGTCACCTCTGACGTCAGTCAAGCCGCCAACACATTACATCATTGTGATCGAGTGGGTAGGGCTGTGACAACTGTACGCACTCCAACGAATACCACAGATATGTGTGGTTGAGTGGACAGGATGCTGGGGAGCCAACTACTCCAAACCCCGAAATAAAGGGGGAGCTATCAACAGCTCTAGTATCTCTCGAAAACAACAGTGAGGGGGTCACTGCTTGCCTACAATTGCAACATGTGTGGTATAACAGGACAGTTGCTCGCACTGTAGCAACTATCACGACAACAAGTGGTTGAGTGAATAGAGCAACTAAATGACTAACGACAGCTTAATCAAATGACAGCCTAACAGTCGTTAGTATGCAACGGTGCAGGTATGGTGCATGATACAAGATGCACGAACAACCGAAAACCAACGATGTAACAAATCCAACTAGTATCAATGATGCAGCGATACAACCAACCAAGTATCGAAAACCAACGATTATGCATCTACACTACTAGGTAGGATATTTCTAATGCCAAATAAACTTAATTGTGTATAGTGAACCTCTAAGTACTTGCCTACAAGCGATACTTTACAGAACAGAAATTCAACGAAAGACTGTACGGATATGAAATTTTGAATAAATCAAAGAACAACGAAGAAAGGTATCAACGGCGACAATAAACAATCAACAGCAAAGAACAAGGTTAAGCAGCCTATTTAGACCTAAACAACCATGCTTTAAGATAAAAGAACTACATGAGTACAAAGGATAATACTCGCCTTTTATGTAGAACGTGTCCGAAAGAACCCTCACGATCAATCACACACAACCAATCACCACTGGCGTAGCCAGGGGTGGGCTATACTGGGCTCTAGCCTAGTGCAACCCAATAACTTTTAGGTGAATATTTAATATAGTTCAGTAGTTTTTAGGTTTTAAAGTTAATATATGAAGCCCAACCCAGTGCACCCTAGCAAATTTTAGCTAAATATTCAGTACAGTCCAGTAATTTTTAAGGTTTAGGATTAATATATTGAACTTAATTCAACCCTTTAAATGATGGTGACTGTCAATCATCACTACCACTATCGACAATGTTCTCCGACACAAGTAATCGACTTCTTTTGTCCTCCAATAATAATATAATCAGTCATGAGTCAAACTGTCTCTCATAATTTAGCCAAGGGTTGTTGACGCTCCTAGTTACGCCATTGCCGATCACTGTCCTGTATTAAATGACATAGTTTAGCTATTTATACAAGTAATGATTAGCTAATTACACTAAATACAACACATTCATTCTAATTATCCCATTTAATTAAGTCTTAGTTAAATGACAAATTCTTAATTACTCTAAGATCCAAAATAGGGTATTCACATGATCAAATCAAAGACTTACAACCAAATTTGGGATTTAAAACAATCCAAAACAAAACTACTTCAATAATCGATCCCATTGAAGCTCACGGCTTCATCACTAACATCAACAAGCTCCAAAGTAAGCAACCATCCCTAAGGACAACTCACGGCCAGAGTTTTTCAAATAGGGAACAGAACATGCAAGCTCCCAAAATAGCACCTACTCTAGCAACTAAGCTCACACCATCAATTAACCTAACAGAACACCTCCAAACCACAAATCCTCAAGGAAAGAACCATGTTTTGCTGATCATCCACCCAACTCAAACTCAGAAAAATTAGGGTCACGGTTTCAAAACAAATCAACAACAAATTTTTACCCAACTCCACAACAAATTCTAACAAACCCTTACCTAAGATGGTGCACCGGCTGACGAATCTCAGTAGAGGAAAAAGGTTACCCTACGCTCCTCTAATCTTCTTCCCAATGGTGAAGCCTCACACGCACAAAAGGGAGTGGCGTCGTTGGTCTCTGCTGCGTCGTTGGTGTCTTTTGCGTCGTTGGCGTCTTCTTCTTGTTTGAGGAAGAGAGGGAAGAAGAAGAAGATGGAGAAGAGGAAGGCGCGGCGTGGGGCTTCGGCGGTTTCAGCGTCACTCGCTGCGAAGGGGAAGAAAAGGAAGGGGATTGGGGAAAGAAAAGGGAAGGGGTTTTAATATAGTTTTGGCTTTTTGCAATAAACCCCAGAACGTTCAGAATTACAACTAAGCCCTTATTTTTGAATATTTCCAATTAGCCCCCTAAAAACTTGGTATTTAACATCAACAATCTCAACTCTATAGAAATTTTCAGAATAAAATAAATTTTCTAAGTATTAAAAAAATAATTTTAATTACAAAACTTAGAAATTTTAAAAAATAATTTTTAGAATTAGAATTTTACTAAAAAAACTTGAAACTTTTTTTAACGATCAAAATATAATGTATAGCCCCGAAAAATTAAATTTCTCAAAAATAATTTTCTAAGGATTTTTGAATTTAAAAGTTTGATTTTTATCAAAAATGCGTAAAAATTTGTGACATGGTCAATTAATTCTGAAAAAAATTATAAGTAGATAACATGATTATTTATAATAAAAATTTTCAAGCAATTTAAATCTAATGAAACATGCTTTCGAAAGATTTTTCAAGTAATTAAGATTCTAAAAATAATTTATTCAATTTTAGCAAAAAATTTAAATTATAACATGCAAACAATTTTAAAAGGATAAGCAAGATATTGGAACTATAAATTTTTACCTACAGGATTAATCAAAAATTTTATTGGAATGTAATTTTTGAGCACTTTTATGATTTGACCCTTATGATCCCTTAAATACCAGTTAAGTCCTTCGTAGTACCTAATATTCTTGTTAGGAAAAAATATTTGAGCATACAAAATCTTTTTCTAATTTCTCTATCTATTCTTTCAGTTTTGCATTTTCATTTCTTAATTGATCGTATAGTTCTGTAGGACATGCAAGGGTTAACTTCTTTTTCAATTCTATATTTTTGAATCTAAATTTACACAAAGTCCTAAGTATGAACCTTATACCAAAATGCAGTTTGTTGGGAGGAATATTGCATACCTCACTTACCATATCGTCGTGTCTGAAACTAGATCCTCCCCTTCATCGTTGCTTTCTTATGTAGAATCTCCTTCTTCATCGATACTCATGTCGGAGGTTGTTTCATCATCCTTTTCTTGATGACTTGCCATCAATGCAAGTCCCACGTACTCCCGAGTTCGGACTCTCATGATGAATCATCCCACATAGCCTTCAAGTTCTTATGCTTGGACTTGTTTTCTCCTTCTTTTGGTTTTTCAATTTCAGGCAGTGATCCTTGATGTGACCTTCTTCATCACAATGATAACATCTGACTTGTCTTTTTCTTGAAAAGTGTTTCTTGCCCTGTGCTTTATTGAATTTGTTAGACTTAAAAGTATTTACTCAATTTTCTTACCACATAGGTCATTTCCTCTTCGTCGGCAAAAGACTCCGAATCTGGTTTGACCTTCTTGGCTTGCAGTGCTAACTCCTAGTTCACACCTTCTCTATATCCTACACATTGAGATTCGTGTAATTCTAATGTTGAAAAAAGACTTTCTAGAGTATTTACCTCCAGATCCTTGGAGATGTAATATGAGTCAATTATCAACGTCCATTCAGGTGTTCTTGGAAACACGTTAAGAGCATACCTTTGCGAATCTCGATTTGTTACCATTTATTCGAGATTCATTAGTTCGGTGATCAATTCTTTTATTAGTTCGAGGCAAAAACAACGCACTAGAAAAATCTCCTTGTTGTAGGCGGAGAAGCCTCTTACAATCTTGGAAAGCTTACAAAAAAAACTAAGAAAATGATTACAAGTTATTGTACTTTCTTCCTAGGCTAGGGGCTATTTATAGCCCAAAAACTAAAGTTATCATTGTGCTAACGTGGACCTGAGGCGCCTCAGTTTTGATCTGAGGTGCCTCAGTTGGATAAGAATTTATCCACGACACAACGATAACTTTTCGATCTGAGATGCCTCAGTTCAAACTTGAGATGCCTCAGTTCAGACCTGAGGCACCTTAATTCAATTCTTGTGCAGAATTGATTTCCTTAACTGAGGTGCCTTCTCAAGCAACTGAGGTGCCTCAGTTGACCATTTGGTCAAAGTCAATAGCTATATTGACTTTTTTACCTTTCGTCTATTTGGGTAATTTCTGACCAATCAGAGTTAGACTCACCCGAACTTGACTCAGGCCTTTCGACTCGAACGGGCTTCCTCCTCAGCTTCTCGTCCCTCGGACGTCGTGTAAGCCCTTCTCGTCCATCGGTGTACTCTTCTGCAACTTCTCGTCTCTTGGATGCACACGCCATCCTTCTCACTCGCTGAGTCTTCCGTTCGACCTCCTTGAGCAGACTTTCTCCCCGGCTTCTCGTCCCTCTAATGTCATACACGTCCTTCTCGTCCATCGGTGTACTCTTCCGCAACTTCTCATCCCTCAGATACGCCAGTCATCCTTCTCGTCCTTTGCATCTTCCTCTCGACTTGTTGTGCTCCTAAGCTCCTGTACACTTAGACAGAGATTAAATACAACCATGACCTAACTTGACTTAGTTGATCACATTAAAACTATCCCAGGATAATTATAAAGATGACAGAGGAAACAGATCTGAGCTAACACATCAACTTATTCAACCAGATCGTGAGTTATTTGAAGTGAGTTAGTGTGAAGATCAAGGATGCGGACAAGGTGCTAATGTTGCTGAATTCTTTACCTTCGTCTCTTTCTTATGAAAATTTGGTTAATACTTTGATGTGGTGTAAGTAAACAATTAAATTGGAGAAGATCACGTGTGTTTCTAGTTTTTTATTAAAGAAAGTAAACAAACAATAAAGTTTCTCAGGGAGAAGGACTGGTAGTGAATAGCAACCAAGAGCGTGGTAGGAGTACATCTCAACATGGATCAAGCAACAATAACAAGGCTCGTTTTATGTCAAGAAGGAAGAAGTTTATCACTTGTTATAAGTGTGAAGGAAAAGGTTATATGAAGAGAGATTGTCAAGAGATGAAGAAATCGATAGCATAAAACAAAGATAGCTCGACAAAATCTACAAATATTGTTGAAGAGAAAAATTCAAAGAATGGTAACGGAGATATGCTATCAGTCATATCCAGTTCAGAGTAGTTGACAGATGCATAAATCTTAGACTCTATATGTTCTTATCTCATGACTCAAAACATGGAGTAATTTGACACCTACAAAGCAATGAATTCTAGTTCAATGTTGATGGGAAATGATGCGTCATGCATAATTATTGGCATAGGGAACATCATAATCAAAATGTTAGATGATATGATCAGAATCCTATGTGATGTCAGATATATACTAGAGCCGAGCAAGAACTTGATCTCACTAGGCATACTGGATGATATTGGTTGTATTTACAAATCAATGAACGGGGTGATAAAGGTTAGCAAAAGGAGCTCTGATGGCAATGAAAGGATAGAAGCTAGGAGAGAACATCTACAAGTTGGTAGGAACTACAGTTGTAAGTGAAGTCCTCTCGGTGGAATTTGAATCAGATAGTACAATCTTATGACATATGCAACTAGAGCATATGAGTCAACATAGGATGTTGGAACTATACAAGAGAGAGTTGTTGAAAGACATCAAGACAAGTAGAGTTGAATTCTGCAAATTCTGTATCCTCGAGAAATAGAGTAATGTGCAAGTCAAGACAGAAGGAATTCTGGAATATATGGATTTCTAGCGATCGACAAGTGTAGCATCACGTGGAGCACACATGTATTTTATGAGTTTTACTGATGACTACTTATGAAAGGTCTGGGTATACTTTATGCGTCATAAATCTAAAACTTTTTCAAAGTTTAAGTTATGGAAAACTAAAGTGGAGAACCAAACCGGAAGGAAAATAAAATGTCTTAAATCATCTAATGAGACTAAGTACATAGATTCAAAGTTTCAATTATTTGTGAGCAACATGAGATTATGAGATATTTCTCGGTTTGTAGGACACCATAGCAGAACGGTGTGGCAAAAAGGGAACATGGCAATCATTGAAAAGGTAAAATGTCTCGGGCTGAATGAAAGGCTAACAAAGAATTTTTGGACGGAAGCGATTAACATGACATGTTATCTTATTATTAGATCACCAAGGGCAACATTAAAAGATAAAATATTAGAGAAAGTATGGACAGAGAATCTAATAGATTACTCTCATTTTCAAGTTTTTGGATGTCCAACCTATATGCACGTCTAGTTAGGAAAGATCAAAGTTAGATGCGAACTCGAAACAATATTTTTTTTGGATATCAAAAAGGAGTTAAAGGTTTTAAGCTTTGAGATTATAAGACAAACATAGTAGTGATCAGTAGAGTTGTGGTGTTTGACAAGAAGTCATGTTACAGACTACTCAGCAAGATGGAAAGGAAACATCACAGAATAACAAGCAGAAGGATATTGTGCAGGTAAAGCTAGAGACTCATGACTCTGATAATGATAACTCAAGGCACTCGGAACATCACACTAAAGCTGGAGGCAAGACGAGATAGGTCATAAAACCACTTATTAGATACGGTTTTGAGAACTTAGTATCTTATGCACTCATCCTTAGTAGCGGAGGCCCTATATTTTTTCAGGAGGCAGTTCACAACTCTAAGAAGGGCAAGTGGATGTGTACTATAACAGAGGAGATCGAGTGACTACATAAGAACAAAATGTGGGATCTAGTGGAGTTTCCTAAGGGAAAATGAGCTATAAGGTGTAAGTGAGTGTTAAATAAGAAGGAAGCAATGTCAATGGTTCAATATGTTAGTGCAGTTGGTTATCTGATGTATGCCATGGGTTGTATGAGACCAGATTTAGCATAAGCAATTAGTACAATGAGCAAGTTTCTCTCAAATCATTGTTAACCGCATTGGGATGCAATGAAGTGGATTTTTAGATACTTGAGTAATACAACTGATTATGACATCATGTTCTATAGACAATCGGAAGATACTTTAGTATCAGGATATGTGCATACAGATTGTGTAGGAGATCTAGATTACAAGAGGTCTACTACAAGAGACATGTTCACTATCAAGGGAGGACCTATCTATTAGAAGTCAATGATATAACCCATAGTTGAATTATCGACTATGGAGTCAAAGTACATGATCATAGCTGAAGCAACAAAGGAAGATTTGTGATTTACAAGGTTGATCAGAGAACTAGGGTTTAACAAAATGGAGTCAAGTTCTTGTGTCATAGTCAGAGTGATATCTATTTGGCGAAGAATCAGGTGTATTATGGAAGAACCAAGCTTATTGATGTGAGGTATCACAAGATCAGAGAGTTAATTGCTTCCAGGGAAATTCAACTTGAGAAGGTCCACACTGCGGACAATGCTACAGATGTGTTGACAAATCTAGTGACCACAGAGAAGTTCAAACATTGCTTGAACTTGATCCTTGTCTCTAGATGCTAGAGGAAGAAAGCCTACACTTAGAGATCCAAGTGGAGTTTTACTCAGATACTCATGTTTTTCAAATGGGAGAATATTTGCTAAGGTGGAGATTGTTGACGTGTAACTCATATATATGTGAAGGTCAATGCGAGAGACGTCATAGATGGGAAAAAAATCTGTTACGATTTTTCGTAATAGAATTTTGTTACGATTTTTTGTAACTGAATTTCTATTACGATTTTTCAGGTAAATTTTGACATGTTGTGGTTTGGGTACAATTATAGGGATTATTGTAAACCTATTATATAATCATGAGGATTCTTTTATGTAGAGAGAATTCTAATAGAGCTTTGGTTATTTTATGGATACGTATGCCGCCGAATCACGGTAACTTTTCTTCTTCTTCTTCTTTTTCTCCTTCATATTTACTCTCTTTGTGTGTTTTTGTCTCATTTCTTTATGCGATCTTTTTCTCTCTTCTCTTCTTTTGCATTAGAAGTTGAGAGGTATTACTCCCTTTATACAACAATACCTACGAGGACTGAGTATATAGAAATATTTGCCACTTTTTATAATATCTGTGTTGTTTCTAAATTTATTAATCAAATATGGACTACTTGTATACAAATATATTGTTGTGGATTTTCTTAGTCTTTTCTGTTACGATTGTCACTGATTAATCATTCTAGATAAGCTTCTTGGACTTGATTCTTGGTTATAGTTTCTAAATAACTATCCTTTTCAAATTTGTATATTATTTTGTGTATGATAAGTTTTTGATATTCATATATATTTGTTTAATAAGAGATGATGATCACTTTGACACGAATGCATCACCTTTGGCGAGATCAATGGATGATGGTGTTTCTCCACCCACACCCAATGATTTCAAGAATTGAACATTTGAATACCCTGAATGATTTCAAGAATTTAATATTTGAATGCTCAACATCCAACAAAATAATAGGGCGCCCATGTTCCCGAGCGCCCCAGTGTATATAAGTGTCTGAGAAGTCAATCTTGATCCAGAAGTAGTCGTTCGCGAACGTTGTGAAGCAGATAACCCTTGAGCCACATATCAAGCGCCCCTAAGCACTCGGGCGCCCGTGTAGGGCCACGTCAGCGATTGGTTTAACTTCACTAGGGCTATGAATACCCACTTGCAGCGAACAACTTTAAACTGCGTGGTCGTGTTATATGTGATGTATGTATGTGAACAACTTTCAGCAAACACCCACTTGCAGCGAACAACTTTCTTACCCTTAGGTAATTTCACCAAGTCCCATGTGTCGTTCTTACCAAGTGACTCCATCTCCTCTTGCATAGCAATTATCCACTTACCAGAATTATCGTAGCTAATTGCTTCTGAATACGTCTCAGGTTCTTCACCGGAATCAATCTCCTCAGCCACGTTTAAAGTATAAGCAGCCAAATCAGCCTCTGCATATCTCTGAGGGCGTCTAATTTCTCTTCGAGGCCTATCTTTTGCAATGGACTATTGTGAAGGTGCTTGTGATGAGCTCATTCCATCCACAACATCTAAAATAGGCTCAGGAGTAGTCTCAGTAGATATCGGCCTAATCTCAATCTCCACCTGTGTGCTTGTCTTCTGCTTATCTTCCTAATAAAGAGTTTTAGATGGAGACCCCTGAAGCATGCTAGTCTCATCAAAGATAACATCTCTACTGATGATGACTTTTCCGGTCTTTGGACACCAAAGTTTGTATCCCTTCACTCTTTGTCTAAAGCCTATAAATATGCACTTCACCGAACAAGGCTCCAACTTCCCATTATCAACATGAGCATACGCAGGACATTCAAAAATTCTCAAATCAAAATAACTAGCAGGAATACCAGACCATACCTCTTGTGGAGTTTTCCTTTCAATAGCAATTGATGGAGAGCGATTTACAAGATAACAGGCATACGCAGCGGCTTTTACTCAGAAAAACTTTGGTAGCCCAACATTAAGAAGCATACAACGCACATTCTCCATCAAAGTCCTATTCATCATCTCTGCTACATCATTCTGTTGAGGAGTATGTCGAACTATATGATGTCTCACAATACCTTCAGCTTTTCATAAGACATTAAACTCATCAGAACAAAACTCCAATCCGTTATCAATTCAAAGATGCTTTAATTGCCTCCCTGTCTACTTCTCAATCATAACCTTCCACTCCTTAAAGATAGTAAAAACATTACTCTTATGTCTTAAAAAAAATGCCCAAATTTTTCTTGAGAAATCATCAATAATAGTCAACATATAGAGCGCACCACCTTTAGATGGTACTCTAGAAGGCCCCCACAAATCAGAGTGAATGTCGTCTAGCATACCCTTTGTGTTATGAATGCCAACTGAGAGCTTGACTCTTTTCTGCTTGCCAAAAACACAATGCTCGCAGAACTTTAGGTTTGTAATACTTTGACCATCAAGGAGTCCTCTCTTGCTCAATTCAACCATGACATTCTCAGTCATATGACCCAAACGCATATGCCAAAGTCTTGTAATATCAGAATCAGACATAGACGACCTTGCGACAGCAACATCACATATTACTGTGGATCCCTGCAGAACATATAAACCAGCAGTTGTCCTTAGTCCCTTCATCACAACAAGAGACCCTTTATTGATCTTCACAGCTCCACCTTCACCAGTGTACTTGTACCCTTTAGAATCAAGAATACTCAAAGAGATCAGATTTCTCTTCAAATCAGGGACGTGCCTCACATCACCAAGTGTCCGAATGACACCATCAAACATCTTAATTCTGACCGTACCAATACCAGTGATTCTGCATGATACATTATTACCCATCAAAACGACACTATTCGAAACCATTTCATATGTTGAAAACCAGTCCCGATTGGGACACATATGAAACGTACAGCCAGAATCAAGAATCTATTCCTCACTCTGCTTCAAATCAGCATTAGAGGCAACGAGAAGTTCACCATTACAGTGATTTTTGGTAACATCAACCTCACCAGACTTCTCTGTCATGCATAACTGCTCCAATTTTAGCCATAGTGCAGCAGCGGATTTCTCCTTCAAAACATCCTGTAAAATCTCATTCGATAGGTGAAGGTAGATTTGAGATAGGGTTTTTCGATCCTTACGTTCCTTTTCCTCCTTTGTCCATGTTGAGGGCATATTGTCTATCCCGAACAGTGCGTCGTTCAAGTCCAGATGTGCTAGCACCGCTCGCATCTTAACCTGCCACGACATAAACCTGGTGTTACGATCCAAAAACGGAATATCATAGTTCATGTTTGTCGTTGTCATTAATCCCGGTTGACATCCACAAAATCAAAACCAACCTGGCTCTGATACCACTTGAAAACGAGATTAGTACAAAAAACGACAACAAGAACAATAGAGAACACACCAAATTTACGTGGAAAACCCTTGACGGGAAAAAACCACGGGCAGAGGAGGAAAAATCACTATGAACGGTGAAATACAAAGTCGGCGACTCTGATAAAGTAAAGAGAAGTAGAGAGAAAAGAGAGGTAGAGAGAAAGAAAGAAGAGGTAACAAATTAACTTTCTTCATTGATTGATAAAACTTGTCCATGAGATACACAATTTATAGAGACCTTAGGATACTTAGTCAAAAGAAAAATTAATAACGAAACTGTTAATTATCTGTTAATTAACATATTAATAAGAAAAAATCTAATAATAAATTAACAGATTAAAATGAATTTGGGTCATCAAATTCTAACAATAATAAAATCTTGTTATTGATGTAATCATAAAGAATGCAATATATAGATATTTACAAGTACTCGGTCAATTGACCAATTCTAAATTGATCAATTTCAAAGTCATATTAATAAGAAAATTATTGTGTCTTAAGAAATATTAATTAGGTCTTATTTTCTTAATGATTTGAATAAATCTCTTTTAATTGGTTCTTTATCCATGTTTGATCCCATTGAACAAATGGAAAATTCATTCCAAAGTAGGGAGGATGAAAAAAATAAATTAACCTAATTTGCTAAAGTGAAATCAAAGTTGGTTTGCTTGCTTCACCTAAACCTATTTTTCTTTAGCACTATCATACTAGTGAAGACAACTGATCTACAAAATTGATTTTAAACCCCATTTATGTTATAGAGCAAGAAAATAAACATATGCTAATTCATGTTCCGACAATTGAACCTAATTATTTTTTTTGTTACTTTTCAGCTCATGTTGAGTTCCTTGTGATCATAGACGCAAAAAAGGAGTATGAAAGTTCACTCATGGAAGGCAAAACCCTCGTTATAATTGACTTCTACGTTCCTCTTTATTATAATATTCATTCCAGTCTTTGATGATGCTAAAGAAAAGTAAATCCGCTACTTTAACGACCCCTCTAAAGCCGACCCTACAGATATGGAAGGAGGCTCATACAGGTACACAAACAATAGAAGTATGGTGGGCCGAAAATGTAGATCATCACCTTCTAGGGATCAACTCCTAACCATTACGTCAGAAATATCATGTACCCACCATCTATATTACGCCCTGAGAGCCCTTGATGATGCTAAAGATAGGAGAAAGCATTGAGCACTATCCTCTTCTCCTAGAGTTGCCATTCTTCTACCGATGTTATCATTTAAGCTCCAAGTTCTACTAGCTGAGTTTTTGTTGTATGTGTGATGATCTACTTGTATTGTTCTTAATTGAAAGATTTTTTTTTTGTAAGTTTGCTAAATTGATTGAGGAATTGGTTAAGTTCCTTAATTGTATATGGATCTATATATGGTTACTCAATAAAGTTGTACTTGACATTATTGAAAGTGTTGTTTGTCTTCATTGCAGTACTCTGTTTTTCTTATCTACATGATGATCCTGAATTAAGAAACAAACATTGTGAACAATTAAAAATGATTTAATAGAAGAATAGTTATGAAAAACAACATAACTATGGTGGCCCATTGGTTGTTTAAATGCTCTTAATCACAACGTGCGGTGCGTCCTACAAATGTTCTTAATCGTAGCGCATGTCTATGCGTTGCAAATACTCTTAACCGCAATGCGTGCTTGCACGCTGAGAATTCTCTTAACCGCAATGTGCAGCACGCGTTATCGATAGCTTATCACTTTTAATAGCTTGCAGTTGTGTAGTGTGCGATGCACACTGCGGATATAATTACTGTGTGTTAAGAAAAGTCAAATTTGTTATATGTGTGTCCTCTTCCATGTCCTCTTGTTGAATTTTGTCCTTTTTCATTGTTGTTAAAAGCCCATCCTTGCTCACTAGCACAACCTCGTCTATATTCATGACCTCTTCGGTTGACTTCTATTGTTATTGGTATTTTCATCTTTCTTAGTTATGTTGGTTGAAGAGTGGTCTTAAAGAGTTATTGAATAATTTATTGATGTATCTTCGTTTTTTTTCTTCATGGGCTTTTAATGAACTCGGTCAAAAGTTATTCTATCATCAAGGTTTGTAGATTTATTATCTCTTTGATGATGATTGTAATACTCTCAAATCTTGAATCCAAATTTAAAAAAAAATCTCAATGATAATTACTTTTTTTATCTTCTCATTATTTCTCTTTAATTGATTAAGAATGATGAACTCTGAAAAAGTAATTATATACCAACTCGCATTCGTTGATACAGAGAGTATCAAATTGATTTTTTAATATTTGAAGATATATTTTTTTTTATCTTTTCTTCTCCTTCATACAAGACTTGGAATTTTTCTCATGCTTGTAGAGCCAAAGTAACATTTGAGATGTTTTTTTAATCATCATCTAAGTTTTTAGATAATAAATGAAGAAGAGAGTTTTCATCTTTCTTTTTTTTTAAAGCACTTAAATTATCTTTATGAGTTGAGGATGATAGTCTTAAATCTCATAATTCGATTTATGGTAGTCTTTCTCTATACCTTATATATAATCGAAAGCACAAAATTGTTACAGTTCTCCGCGGCCATCTCATTCTCATCTGTAACTAGTGTAATACCCGTGCGATGCACGGGAATCTTACACAATTAAATTATTGTTTAGTCATAATATATAACTTCAATTGTTAGCATAAGTAAATAGCATCTTCTTTGTTATAAAAAAATTGCAGCACGATGTCATTTATTTACACTGCCAAACACTGTAGGCATAAGTAAATAGCATCTTCTTTGTTATAAAAAAAAATTGCAGCACGATGTCATTTATTTACATTGCCAAACACTGTAAATAAAGCTGCCATCAGAACTTGAAGAATCAGTATTAATCAGTAAGCAGTCCAGCTCTTTCCACTATTCTTGGCACACCCAGCACTATCATGTTACATAAAATCCAAGGAGACAAAGCAAAATAAACTCGGCCAAAATAAAACCCAAACCATAGCAGCTTTATACACAAAAATGATTTTGACATCAGCCAAAAATTCCCCAAACCATCCTCTATTGCAGGTTTGTGCAGAGATTTATAAACCATTATCCAGAAAGAAGAACATAATCATACTATTTTGCATCTAGGATCAAACATAGCACCTGAATCCCTTACTGTCATTGGCTCTGCTCTCATAATGTAGCTTCCAATCTGTGACGACCCACGTTTTGGTACTAAACTTTAAGTTACTACTACTTGGCTTCCCTTAACTTGCTCTAAATTTTTTTTCTTCCTTCTCTTTTTTTTTCAAAAAAAACAAAACAACTTTCATTTTATTTGCTTTGCAAAGATTTGACCCCTAGACCTCTTAATTGTAAGACTAAAGCACTAACTAGCTGCTCTATACCACTTCTTTGCAAAGGTACCAGTCGACTGCTATATAGCCAGTCGACTGGTATCGGCCACAGCAAGTTTCTGGGCACGGCACCAGTCGACTGGCCTCTTGGCAGTCAACTGATGCATCGAACAGAAGCTACTGTTCGATAGGGCAGTCGACTGGTTCTGAACCAGTCGACTGGCACGCCTGAAAACCTGCATTTCAGACCTGAAAACTTGTTTCAAAAGTCCACAATTCACATACCTCCAATGTATACAAAGACATAACTCCATTTCTATACTCTATACTAGTTTTATAAACACTTTAGCAACTCAAAACGAATCCATTAACTTGAAATTAGGATCTTTGCGAGATTTAACAAAACTATCAAAATATAAGCAAAACACTCTAGAGCTTGTATCAAACTTAACTTCTATGCATAGTTTAAACAAGGTCATTCATTCTACCACTTCAAAATACCAAAACACATGTTCTACAAGACTTAGCCCAAAGATCTCTTCCACGGTTCCGCCGCCACTGAATATCAATGCAAGTCCCTTCGCCTCCTTAACTTATGCTTTTTCTTTACCTTTGTCTGCAATAGAAGGAAATGCAACTAATAAGCAAAATGCTTAGTAAGTAAATCCTAACTCACAAATCCAACGATAAGGGATAAACATGCTCTTTTCAAATAATGCTTGCTTCAAAACACATGCACTTTGAAATACTTACACATGGAAACATTCATATACCTATCATGCTCAATCATACTTGAAAACATTTACTAGCACTAAAACATTGGCAAATCTAACATGCTTATAATTTCTTTTGAAACTTATTAATGACACATTTCCATACTTTAAAACACAACTTCTTTGCTCTTTCCCTTTAACATGCTTATAACATAACCATGTTATCATACATAACAAAACATGCACTTTAGGAAATTGAAACACTTTCATATACTCATATACTTCAAAATAATAATCAATTTTCTCAGGCCTTGACACTGTACCATGGTATCAATGTACCAATGCGCGCATCCCTAATAGGTTTCGGGGTAGCTAGCCACCGCACCCTATTAGAGCTTCTTTCTAACTTTCTGTGGGCCTCTCTTTTGCCCGGTACATGTCACTTTATAAAAGTAAAATACTTTCTTATTCATAATGCTTATACTTATCAAGCTATCTTTCTTTTTACATAAATCTTTGCACTACAAAACCTTACCTTTCTTACTTGGAACTTTCATCGAGCACCTTGCGTGCCCTTAACCCAAAACTCAATTTTGAGACTTTTCAAGAACTTGGTCTTTCATCCTTAGATCACATACATAAAAATCTACTCCAATTCAAGTTCTATGATTAAAAACATGTATTCTTGAGAAACTTAATCACACAATAAGCCCTATTCTCCAAGCATGCACATAAATCACAAAATCAAGGTTCTACAACGAGAAAACTACATGCGAAGTTACTCCTATTGCAGGTGAGTGATTTACTTACCCTTTTCTTGAAGAAAACTCACTAAGTATCTCGAAATTTCTAGTGTAAGGCTCTTTTCCTCTTCCTTTGCAAGAAAACTTCACCCTTGGCCCTAGGGAAGAAGCCCTAGGTTTTCTACTTCAAGAGGAAGAAGAAGGAAGAAGAAAACTCCCCCTTTCTCCCTATTTTCGCAGCTTCCTCCCTTGGCTCGCGCGACCTCCCGAAACCCTAATGGGGTCTTAACTCAACTTAAGTGGAAGATTAGATACCTCTTCATGAAATGGGCTAAATCAACTATAATATTATTTCATTTCATCCTTTTATGTACTTAATACCCTAGCTCAGTTGGTTCCTTGGATTTGTTTAAGTCATTGCTTGCCTTGTGGTTGGGGGATCGATCCCCACTCGACCCCTTTAATTTTTTTCTTCTTATTTTAATCCGAAAAAATGCTATAATATTCTGAAAAATGCTAGAAAAATTTTTAAAAATCCCTAATAATACCAGGAAATTATTGGGTGTTACACAATCAGAAATATGTATAGTAGCGTGCCACCAGTATTAGCAATCTCAGGCCTGCCTTTCATTCACTTGAGTCAAATTCAGTATATACAAAATGCAGATACCACACTTCCAAATATGGCTTCCATAAAACTATCTCCATAACAGAAAACACAGATCCATGAAAATTAAACTCTTTTTAGAAAACCATCTTAGCTCCATAACCCAACCCCCCTTTCATCTTAAAACCAACAGTGGAGACTGATCCGGCCATCATTTGCATCGCTTCTGAAAAATAGAAAACTAAGACCCATCCATTTGAGCATACACCTGAAGACCAATCTTCAATATTATATCGTCTAAAAGCAAAATCGAGAAGTAAATACCTTGCTAAGAACCCAGTCAGCAGAATCAAAGTAAGCTCTTTCATGGTCCTGCATCCGAACAAAAACAAATGAAAAGAGAAATCAAATGTTAGGTCTCCAACTCTCCACTTAGTCGATTCATTTTTGAAAAAAAAGGAGCATGTTCGCACAGTCAGCATGGACAATTTCGATCTTACATTTCAAGCAATAATGACCAAACCTGATATAAAATACTTTGATGGTTCAAGTATCAAGATAGGGTATTACCGGAGATCATCAAGCTCAATGACTAAATAATTTGATGGTTTTCCATCCCTTAAGAACTCAATCATGTCACCTTTACCTGTTAGTAGGCCAATGACATCTGTAAAAGATATTTATTAGAACATATTAGCCTAAATGTAGAAAAAAATATGAATAGAAGTTGTATAAAATTTATAGAGTAAATACTCCATACCTACTAAATAGTTATCTTCTCTTTTCTCGTTCAGGATTTGAGTATAAGAAACAAAAGAGAAGCCATTGTTTGGGATTTCAGAATCCTCAATAAGGGATACACTTGTATCTCTTTTGAAGAAAATCCTAAACTCATGATCAGTTGGTTTATACTTCATTGAGTTCAGAGCAACAGCTAAGTTTGACATCACATACACATTTCCTTCGGTGATGAATTTTTCAAAGAAAGGCACATGACAACTTTTAATGGTACATTGTACACGATGACTCTAAATATTAGTAAAAAAAATGAATGGTTAGATAAAAATGACCAAAGTAATATAATATTAAAAGAGAATTAGAAAGAAAATATTGAACCTGTTCATCTAGCAAGACCATTTCAATAGGAGGTTTTTGGCCAGGTGTTGTGAAAGAGGTAACTCTCCAAAGTCTAATGACTCTAGTCTTGATCTTCCAAACTTTATGCTCAGGACCAACATTTATATCTTTAACCAAATCATATCTGAAAAAAAATAATGTCATTGGTTTATTAATAGGAAACAGGATAGATTAAGAATTGCACAGAATGGATAAGACATATAGATAGGTAGAGAAATGATACCGATTTGCCATGGTTGAAGCCATAAAGCAGAAGATCAAAAAAACAAACTGTTAGCCACGAAGAGTGAAGAGGTTAGTTGCTATAGACTATGGGTGAGGATGTGTTAACAGGAATGAGTATATATAGACAGTAGCTATCCCTTTGAAATTTAAATTTCAAACTAAGACACATTATCATATGCAGTCAACTCGTATACCAAAGATAAATAAGATGCATTGGAACTTAAAAAAAGAATATAAATATACCTATTGATTAAAGAAGATAGTTATTAGATGCATTGGAAGTTAAAAAAAGAATAAAAATATACATATTCATTAAAGAAGATAGTTATTAAATGCATTGGAATTGAAAAGAAGAATATAAATAAATATATACATTCATTAAAGAAGGTAATTATTAGATGCATTGGAATTTAAAAGAAGAATATAAATATATCCATTCATTAAAGAAGATAGTTATTAGATGCATTGGAATTGAAAAGAAGAATATAAATAAATGACTTCATTAAAGAGAATAAGAGATCATGTGCAGTCTTGGCAAGATCATTCAATACAACTAACACTTTAGATTTTTTAACCATTAAAACCCTGACACCATACCCATTTTGACAACATAACCATTAAAACCCTGACACCATACCCATTTTGACAACATAAAGAATATTGTCTCAAATAATTAGTTGCGAGAGGTGCAACTCAATGATACTTGAATCATTGATGATGATTGTAATACTCTCAAATCTTGAATCCAAATTAAAAAAAAATCTCAATGATAATTACTTTTTTTATCTTCTCATTATTTCTCTTTAATTGATTAAGAATGATAAACTCTGAAAAAGTAATTATATACCAACTCGCATTCGTTGATACAGAGAGTATCAAATTGATTTTTTAATATTTGAAGATATATATTTTTTTTATCTTTTCTTCTCCTTCATACAAGACTTGGAATTTTTCTCATGCTTGTAGAGCCAAAGTAACATTTGAGATTTTTTTTTAATCATCATCTAAGTTTTTAGATAATAAATGAAGAAGAGAGTTTTCATCTTTCTTTTTTTTTAAAGCACTTAAATTATCTTTATGAGTTGAGGATGATAGTCTTAAATCTCATAATTCGATTTATGGTAGTCTTTCTCTATACCTTATATATAATCGAAAGTACAAAATTGTTACAGTTCTCCGCGGCCATCTCATTCTCATCTGTAATTAATTCGTGGAACAGAATTGTATGCCATCACTTCCGTCATTAACGTAGATATGCAGAGCAAGCCGAAGCGGGCTGCCATTGCCCAACGGGATTCTCTGTCCCACTTTTGTCTTTGTCTCGTCTGTCCATTCTCTGGTGATGGTTGATGAGTCGTTCGATCGTCAATCGGACATCATCGATAGTTTTTGATCGTCGCCCTGAATCAAATGATATCCTGGAAGAACTGTGAACCGGTCGGAATCACTGCAATTGCAATCTCGTCGGATTCGACGATGAATATGGCGAGATTGCAATTGCGACAATCCCGACGGATTCACCGTACCCTCCAGGGTATAGTATTGTTCGGGGAGACGTTCGGAAGCCGCCGGTGATGTGCGATTGACGATCGAACGACTCGTCGACCGTCGCTGAGAGTAAGACAGACAGGACAGAGAAAAAATTAGGACAGAGGATCTGCACTCGCCATTGCCTTCCAACGGTACCACAACTTGAACACATCAGCAAGCAGAAGTATGCACACGTGTTCATCATGTAATTAGTGATCAAAAGCAAAGCGCTCAGCTAGGTCAACAGAAGCAACGTTGGATTATTTCCATTCATCTCCGTGTCTACTTACTTCACGCAATCTGATTGTTATATATATATATATATATATATATATATATATATATATAGAGAGAGAGAGAGAGAGAGAGTAATTCTCTCCTGCGGATCGTCTCGTACGGACTGTGTGCGTGACTATGGGGCCAGATCGATCATGCCCTTGCCTGATCAGTCACCTGATCGGTCTGGCAGTGATGTCCGCACGGGAAATCCACACATCATGATCTACAGGAGAGCAAAACCATGTATATATATATATATATATATATATATTACAATCCTATTGAAATTTGGAATATATAGTCCGACCCAATATTCCGCCCACCATATAAATTTAGAAAGCACGATAATTCTTAGGGTGCGTTTGGTTAAGAGTTATCCTTGATAACCTTGGTTATCCAGCCAAGGATATCAACAAAAACCTTGTTTGGTTTTGATAATCAGCGATTCCCAAGTAATAATCGATACCCGACACGTCAGCAAAAGGGGCATGCAACCAGGAATCGGAAAAGCATAGGAAAGTAAGGTTTTTCTTGATTCCCTGGTTATGGAATTTATCTTTCCAAAATTATCCTCCAATATTTACATTTAAGACGAAAATAACCATTACAATTTATTAACTTCCGAAAATATTATTCGCGATCGACGACCGACAACGGCGGCCGTCGTAAAACGCCGACGACCACCGCCGGCGGCCGGCGAACACCGCCGGCGGCGGGCGACCACCGCCGGCGGCCGACGACCACCGCCGGCGGCCGACGACCACCGCCGGCGGCCGCCGACCACCGACGGTCGGCGACCACCGACGGTCGGCGACCACCGACGGCCGGCGACCACCGACGGCCGGCGACCACCACCGACCTGGGACGATCGCCTGCGACGATCGCCGGCGACCACCGCCGACGACGATCGCCGACGACCACCGCCGACGACGATCGCCGGCGACCACCGCCGACGACGATCACCGGCGACCACCGCCGACGACGATCGCCGGCGACCAACGCCGGCGGCGGGCAACCACCGCCCGCGACGATCGCCGGCGACGACCGCCGGCGACGACCGCCGACGGCCGGCGACGCCCGCCCGCGACGATCGGCGGCGACCATGACCGCCCGCGTCGATCGGCGGCGACCACCGCCCGCATCGATCGCCGGCGACCACATCCGACAACGATCGCCGGCGACCACCGCCGGCGACGATCGTCGGCGACCACCGCCGGCGACGATCGTCGACGACCACCGCCGGCGACGATCGTTGGCGACCACCGCCGACGACCACCGCCGGCGACGATCGCCGTTGACCACCGCCGGCGACGATCGCCGTTGACCACCGCCGGTGACGATCGCCGGCGATCACCGCTGGCGACGATCGCCGGCAACCACCGCCGGCGACCACCGCAGGCGACGATCTCCGGCGACCATCGCCGGCGACCACCGCCGGCGACGATCGCCGGCGACCACGGCGATGATCGCCGGCGACGATCGCCGGCGACGATCGCCGGCGACCATCGCCGGCGACCACCGCCGGCGACGATCGCCGGCGACCACCGCCGGCGACGATCGCCGGCAACCACCGTCGGCGACCACCGTCGGCGACGATCGCCGGCGACCACCGCCGGCGACCACCGCCATCGACCAAACAAATTCTAAACAGATAAAATTATCTGAACAAATTCTAAACAGATAAAATTATCTGAACAAATTCTAAACAGATAAAATTATCTGAACAAATTCTAAAGGGTAATATGGTAAAATATTATATTAAGTTATAGATTATTACCTCCAAACAAATAAGTTTTTATTTGATTACCAAAATTGAACCAAACAACTTCTGGTAATATTTCATTCCCTATAACCTTAGTTATGTGATTACTTGGTAATGACATAACCGAGGTTATATATGATAACTTGAACCAAACGCACCCTTAATGTGACATCTCAACTTTACCAATAATTCAAATAGATTGAATTATAATTTTATCAATTCATTTAAAGATGGGTCTAAGAGGGTCAACTCCGCTTGGGCTTGCAACCTACACGGGTCAGCCCACAATGGGTTTGAGTTGGCCCGTGAGTTGAGGAAAAAAATCCCCTAAACTTAAAATTAAAATGGATTTTTTTTTTGACATACGATGCTAGTTATTAAATTTTAACTCTTGTACATGGATTATCACCCTATTTTGTTGTATTATGTCAGCTATGTTAGGGTTTAGGGGTGGATTTGGGGTTTTGTTGTATGGTCACTACCAATTCTTGAATGAGCTTTGCTATATAATCATCACCAATTTTTAGCACACCGAAGTTATCTATGTGTCATTATCTGTCGTTTTTATTGACTAGTGCCTGTTCGACCCTCTTATCTCACACAACTCAACCTCATTAAAACCCTAATCTTCGATGGATAGTAGTTTTTTTTTGTAAGTCATAGCTATACCATGGTTGATTTCTCAAAGATATACATGGGCACATTACAAATTGAATGTGAAATTATTTTTTATGATAAAAACTAATGAATCAAACATCATTTTGATCTACGTAATTATCTAATCGGTTCAAGTAAACAAAGGAACATGTGAAATATTTAATGACTTATCATCTCATTAATATAATTATACATTTATCTAATAGTAATATTTATTTTGTGGAAACAATAATATTGTTCAAATTTTTGACGAACAATTTAGGAACTCAAAATTTAGAATCATAGATTTCAAATTTCAAAAATTAGAGTAAATTTTTATAACTCAAAAATAAAAGCATTCTATATCGGTGATAAAATTGGTTTCTATCATCATCGCGCTCTTTGAATTTTTTAGGAGAATTTATATTTATTTTTTTATTTTTTTTATAGGCTCACGGATTGACCCGTCTAACTCATAATCTGTCTTAAACTAGATTAGGTTAAGAATGTTTCAACTACAAAGATGACAGTTCAATCCATCCTAACCCACCAAATAATCAATTCGTCATGAGTGGATCCACTCCACCATGAATTGACCCTTCGGATAACGAGGCCGGATCCTCTGTCCCTCAAAGGATCCCTATCCCTCTACCTACTCGTCGACGATGGCCGACGAGTCGTCCGATCGTCGATTGAACATTACCGGCGATTGGAGACCGCCGCCCCGAATAAAATTATACCCTGGGGATACGGTGAACCTGTCGAGTATCGTCGCAATTGCGATCTTGCCGTATTCACCGTCGAATCCGACGAGATTGTAATACAACGATCTCGACTGATTCACCGTTATCCCAGAATATCGTTTGATTCAGAATGACGATAAAAAATTACCAATAGTGTCTGATCGTCGATCGGACAACTCACCGATCATCATCGACGAATGTGAGATAGGCGGGAGAGGGATCCTCTGGGATCCCGTCTGTTGGATAACTCTATCGGCTGCTCGACGTGGCTTTGAAGACGTGAATACACAAGCAAGCAACGAATTGTAAACTTCCACACGATCCTCCACCAACGAGACAAAGCAGCAAGTCATTGAGAAAAAGCGTCAGGCTGTGAGGAGTCACAATCTATATATCTACCAGGAAGCAGGAAACATTAGTTAGGAAAAAAAACACATGATGAATCAGGGATTGAGAGAATAAATTTGATTAATAAATAACCAATAAGTTCTCACATCCTATTTAGAAGAAAATTTTTCATAAATATGTCGTAGCTAGTAGCTAACTATCGAATCGACTCTCCAACCTTCTGAGTACATGTCAAATCCCTTATCGACTCATAACAGGCTAAGCCGTGAGGGCTCATAACAGGCTAAGCCGTGAGGGCTCATAACAGGTGGAATGAGAGAGAACAATAATAATAATGCACAAGAAATAATTGAGCTAAGCGATGGATTTTCAGATTTTCTTTATCATTGTAATTTATTGGCACAAATATTTGTTACTTATACTTCAAAAAGAAAAAAAAATACTTCAGAAGATTTTCACAAGAAATATCTCATAATTCGATACCAATTAAAGATAATAAAATAACAAGTCATTTTTATCGACATAACTCGATACCAACTCTATTGGTATTTTTATTATATACTAATTTTACTGCTTAATTGAATTTAATCTTCTTGTAGTCACCCTACGATCTTCACCTTCTTCTTCTTGCTTGGGTGGCCGTCGACAACCCACAAAAAGGCAAGGGAGTGCGCCAAATGGCTGAAGAGGTCGCGCCATGGATGCATCCTCCAGTCGAAGATTCCAAGTAATTGTAGTTTATGTTGTCTCCTCTGTTCGAATTTACTCAAATCCACTTGGTTTCGCACAACATCGCTTTCTGTGTTAGTCCAACCAGATCATGATGCCATGGCAGCATCGATGGATCAGTCTATATATAACAGAGATCTCGAAGCAGGAAGGTATAGTTAGATTGATCGAGGTTAATTATGGCAGTAATGTCATCGTCCTCTTCGGAGTTAATTATAACAGAGATCATGATGCCATGGCAACTGCTAAGTACCACTTTGGAGTTTGACATTTTAATTGTATTTGAAACTGTAACGCGACTAAAACGGTTATCAAGTACCCCATGTAAGAATGATGTCTTCACATCTATCTGCTGCAACTCTAAGTCATGCATGACCACAATACCAAGGAAGGCTCGAATCATACTATGTTTTACAACTAGGGAAAATACATCAGTGAAGTCTACTCCTGAAATCTGACTGAAACCTTTAGCAACTAGTCTGGCTTTGTACTTGGCTTCTTCAACTTCCAGTATTCCCTCCTTTCTTTTAAATACCCACTTGCAGCGAACAGCTTTTTACCCTTAGGTAATTTCACCAAGTCTCATGTGTCGTTCTTACCAAGTGACTCCATCTCCTCTTGCATAGAAATTATCCACTTACCAGAATTATCGTAGCTAATTGCTTCTGAAAACGTCTCAAGTTCTTCATCGGAATCAATCTCCTCAGCCACGTTTAAAGCATAAGCAACCAAATCAGTCTCTGCATATCTCTGAGGGCGTCTAATTTCTCTCCGAGACCTATCTTTTGCAATGGAATATTGTGAAGGTGGTTGTGATGAGCTCGTTCCATCCACAACATCTAAAATAGGCTCTGGAATAGTCTCTGTAGATATCGGCCTAATCTCAATCTCCACCTGTATGCTTGTCTTCAGCTTATCTTCCTTATAAAGAGTTTTAGATGGAGACCCCTGAAGCATGCTAGTCTCATCAAAGATAACATATCTACTGATGATGACTTTCCCGATCTCTAGACACCAAAGTTTGTATCCCTTCACTCCTTGTCTAAAGCCTATAAATATGCACTTCACCGAACGATGCTCTAACTTTCCATTATCAACATGAGCATACGCAGGATATCTAAAAATTCTCAAATCAGAATAACTAGTAGGAGTACCAGACTATACTTCTTGTGGAGTTTTCTTTTCAATAGCAATTGATGGAGAGCGATTTACAAGATAACAGGCATACGTAGCGGCTTTTACCCAGAAAAACTTTGGTAGCCCAGCATTAAGAAGCATACAACGCACCTTCTCCATCAAAGTCCTATTCATCCTCTCTGCTACACCATTCTGTTGAGGAGTATGCCGAACTGTATGATGTCTCACAATACCTTCAGCTCTGCATAAGACATTAAACTCATCAGAACAAAACTCCAATCCGTTATCAATTCAAAGATGCTTTAATTGCCTCCCTGTCTGCTTCTCAATCATGACCTTCCACTCTTTAAAGGTAGTAAAAACATTACTCATATGTCTTAAAAAGAATACCCAAACTTTTCTTGAGAAATCATCAATAATAGTCAGCATATAGAGCACACCACCTTTAGATGGTACTCTAGAAGACCCCCACAAATCAGAGTGAATGTAGTCTAGCATACCCTTTGTGTTATGAATGCCAATTGAGAACTTGACACTTTTCTGCTTGCCAAAAACACAGTACTCGCAGAACTTTAGGTTTGTAATACTTTGACCATCAAGGAGTCCTCTCTTACTCAATTCAACCATGTCATTCTCACTCATATGACCCAAACGCATATGCCAAAGTCTTGTAACATCAGAATCAGACATAGACGACCTTGCGACAGCAACATCACCTATTACTGTGGATCCCTGCAGAACATATAAACCGGCGGTTGTCCTTAGTCCCTTCATCACAACAAGAGACCCTTTACTGATCTTCATAGCTCCACCTTCACCAGTGTACTTATACCCTTTAGAATCAAGAATACTCAAAGAGATCAGATTTCTCTTCAAATCAGGGGCGTGCCTCACATCAACAAGTGTCCGAATGGCACCATCAAACATCTTAATTCTGACCGTATCAATACCAGTGATTCTGTAGGATGCATTATTGTCCATCAAAACGGCACCGCTAGAAACCATTTCATATGTTGAAAACCAGTCCCGATTGGGACACATATGAAACGTACAGCCAGAATCAAGAATCTATTCCTCACTCTGCTTCAAATCAGCATTAGAGGCAACGAGAAGTTCACCATTACAGTGATTTTTGGTAACATCAATCTCACCAGACTTCTCTATCATGCATAACTGCTCCAATTTTAGCCATAGTGCAGCAGCGGATTTCTCCTTCAAAACATCCTGTAAAATCTCATTCGATAGGTGAAGGTAGATTTGAGATAGGGTTTTTCGATCCTTACGTTCCTTTTCCTCCTTTGTCCATGTTGAGGGCATATTGTCTATCCCGAACAGTGCGTCGTTCAAGTCCAGATGTGCTAGCACCGCTCGCATCTTAACCTGCCACGACATAAACCTGGTGTTACGATCCAAAAACGGAATATCATAGTTCATGTTTGTCATTGTCATTAATCCCGGTTGACATCCACAAAATCAAAACCAACCTGGCTCTGATACCACTTGAAAACGAGATTAGTACAAAAAACGACAACAAGAACAATAGAGAACACACCAAATTTACGTGGAAAATCCTTGACGGGAAAAAACCACGGGCAGAGGAGGAAAAATCACTATGAACGGTGAAATACAAAGTCGGCGACTCTGATAAAGTAAAGAGAAGTAGAGAGAAAAGAGAGGTAGAGAGAAAGAAAGAAGAGGTAACAAATTAACTTTCTTCATTGATTGATAAAACTTGTCCATGACATATACAATTTATAGAGATCTTAGGATACTTAGTCAAAAGAAAAATTAATAACGAAACTGTTAATTAACAGATTTATATCTGTTAATTAACATATTAATAAGAAAATATCTAATAATAAATTAACGGATTAAATTGAATTCGGGTCACCAAATTCTAACAATAATAAAATCTTGTTATTGATATAATCATAAAGAATGCAATATATAGATGTTTGCAAGTACTCGGTCAATTGACCAATTCTAAATTGATCAATTCCAAAGTCATATTAATAAGAAAATTATTGTGTCTTAAGAAATATTAATTAGGTCTTATTTTCTTAATGATTTGAATAAATCTCTTTTAATTGGTTCTTTATCCATGTTTGATCCCATTGAACAAATGGAAAATTCATTCCAAAGTAGGGAGGATGAAAAAAATAAATTATTTGCTAAAGTGAAATCAAAGTTGGTTTGCTTGTTTCACCTAAACCTATTTTTCTTTAGCACTATCATACTAGTGAAGACAACTGATCTACAAAATTGATTTTAAACCCCATTTATGTTATAGAGCAAGAAAATAAACATATGCTAATTCATGTTCCGACAATTGGACCTAATTATTTTTTTTTTTGTTACTTTTCAGCTCATGTTGAGTTCCTTGTGATCATAGACGCAAAAAAGGAGTATGAAAGTTCACTCATGGAAGGAAAAACCCTCGTTATAATTGACTTCTACGTTCCTCTTTATTATAATATTCATTGCAGTCCTTGATGATGCTAAAGAAAAGTAAATTCGCTACTTTAACGACCCCTCTAAAGCCGACCATATAGATATGGAAGGAGGTTCATGCAGGTACACAAACAATAAAAGTATGGTGGGGCTGAAAATGCAGATTATCACCTTCTAGGGATCAACTCCTGACCATTACGTCAAAAATATCATGTACCCACCATCTATATTACGCCCTGAGAGCCCTTGATGATGCTAAAGATACGAGAAAGCATTGAGCATTATCCTCTTCTCCTAGAGTTGCCATTCTTCAACAGATGTTATCATTTAAGCTCCAAGTTCTACTAGCTGAGTTTTTGTTGTATGTGTGATGATCTTCTTGTATTGTTCTTAATTGTAAGATTTTTTTTTGTAAGTTTGCTAAATTGATTGTGGAGTTGGTTAAGTTCCTTAATTGTATATGGATCTATGGTTACACAATAAAGTTGTACTTGACATTATTGAAAGTGTTGTTTGCCTAAATGTTTCATTGCAGTACTCTGTTTTTCTTATCTACATGATGATCCTGAATTAAGAAACAAACATTGTGAACAATTAAAAATGATTTAATAGAAGAATAGTTATGAAAAACAACGTAACTATGGTGGCCCATTGGTTGTTTAAATGCTCTTAATCACAGCGTGCGGTGCGTCCTACAAATGTTCTTAATCGTAGCGTGTGCCTATGCGTTGCAAATACTCTTAACCACAATATGTGCTTGCACACTGAGAATTCTCTTAACCGCAATGTGTAGCGCGCGTTATCGATATCTTATCATTTTTAATAGCTTGCAGTTGTGTAGTGTGCGATGCACACTGCGGATATAATTACTGTGTTAAGAAAAGTCAAATTTGTTATATATATGTGTGTCCTCTTCCATGTCCTCTTGTTAAATTTTGTCCTTTTTCATTGTTGTTAAAAGCCCATCCTGGCTCACTAGCACAAGCTCGTCTATATTCATGACCTCTTCGATTGACTTCTATTGTTATTGGTATTTTCATCTTTCTTAGTTACGTTGGTTGAAGAGTGGTCTTAAAGAGTTATTGAATAATTTATTGATGTATCTTCTTCTTTTCTTCATGGGATTTTAATGAACTCGGTCAAAAGTTATTCTATCATCTAGGTTTGTAGATTTATTATCTCTTCGATGATTGTAATACTCTCAAATCTTGAGTCCAAATTAAAAAAAAATTCTCAATAATAATTACTTTTTTATCTTCTCATTGTTTCTCTTTAATTAATTAAAAATGATAAATTCTGAAAAAGTAATTATATACCAACTCGCATTTGTTGATATAAAGAGTATCAAATTGACTTTTTAATATTTGAAGATATATTTTTTTTTATCTTTTCTTCTTCTTCATACAAGACTTGGAATTTTTCTCATGCTTGTAGAGCCAAAGTAACATTTGAGATTTTTTTTTAATCATCATCTAAAGTTTTTAGATGATAAATGAAGAAGAGAGTTTTCATCTTTCTTTTTTTTTTAAATCACTTAAATTATCTTTATGAGTTGAGGATGATAGTCTTAAATCTCATTATTCGGTTATAGTAGTCTTTCTCTATACCTTATATATAATCGAAAGCACAAAATTGTTACGGGTGCGTTTGGTTTTTTTCATTTTTCATTTTCATTTTTCAGAAAATCACATTTTCTAATTTTCTGGAAAATGACTTTTTTCATTCTCCAGTTTTCCAGAAAACATTTGTGTTTGGTTTAGCCATTTTCCATTTTCCTTTTCTTATTTTCCAGAATATGCTGTTTGGTTTGTCATTTTCTAATTTCATTTTCGGAAAAGGAGAGATCATTTTCTGAGAAAATGGAAAATGACAAAATATCGTTTTCTGAGAAAAACAGAAAATGCGGTTGAAAAAGTTGAAAACGGGAAAATGCGCGTTTCTCCGCTCGCCCGACCCTTTCTCATCCCGTTTTTATTCCTCCTCGAACATTTTCTTGTGCCCTAACTCCCGCATCACCCTCTGCCGCTCGCCGCTCGCCTTCATCGCTCAACCCTTTCTCGGTCGCTCGCCTTCGTTGCATCACCCTCTACCGCTCGCCTTCGCCGCTCGCCTTCGCCGCTCGCCTTTCGCCTTCGCCGCTCGCCTTTCGCCTTCGCCGCTCACCTTCATCGCCGCATCACCCTTTGCCGCTCGCCTTCATCGCCGCATCACCCTTTGCTGCTCGCCTTCATCGCCGCAAGATCATCGCCGCCGCTTCATCTCATCTCTCGAACCCTCGATCCCTCCTCGAAGCCTCGACCCTCCTCAAACACTCGAACCCGATTCCTTTCTCCTGCCCTATCTCGCCGCAAGACCACATCGCTCGCCCCTTCTTCGCGTTTTGCCCCTGCTTTAGCACAAAACAGAGAAGGTTTTCAGGTTTGATTTCACAGGACTTATTCTTTTTGATTGAAGATCAATGGAAAGGATATTTTCTCTTAGTTCTGATTATTTTATGTTCTTTATAGTTCTAGTAGACCTGGTTATTCCTACCTGGTTATTTCTACCTGCTTAAAAACAAGAAATGACCTAGTTCTGATTTTCATTTTCCAGGTCTACTAGAACTATTTCACAGGACTTATTTTTTAATTTGGATCGTGTATGATTTTAATCTTCATGTAGCACTTTTAGCACCCAATACAATTGAAGGGCCTTTTTAATTGCTTCAGCTGAAAGGTTATTTCCTTCTTTTTAAAACTAATCCTTGCAGTTTTTACTGGGAGGTGGAGAGAAATTGAGCATAAGTGAAGGGAAAAGAAAACAATGTTTTACCAAAGATCAGACCAAAAGTTGTGCAATACCGAATGACCACCGAATTTACCAATGTTTTATTATTATTATTATTATTATTATTATTATTATTAGAACTGTGAAATCTGTGAAATAAGAACCCTGGAGTTTTGTTTATAAACATAAGATACACATCTCCCTTCAAACATGCAAATAGGATGTGATTATAGAATTCCATTGTTATACTCATATGTAGTCAAACACAGTATATGTTCCCTTTTTGTAAGAATTTGGATTATCACTTGGGAAATTTTGGGGGCATTTCTTGTTCGAATACTGATTAGCATTGATGTCTATGTTTCTTATATTTTAGATTGTTACACCATTATGGATGGTTTTTTGCAATTTACATTGACAATATTTTTGTATTTTTGTATGGTTTGTTTACTCTTGAATTACATTAAAATTCCATAAATATTAAGGTAATTTTTTTAGAGAATACAGTATGGGAGGGCATAGTCCAAGTGTCGAAATGGAGAAATATGAGTGGTCAAAGGCTAATGTTGCCATGTTTGTGGAGATCATTTATGAAAAAGTGAAGCAAAACAAGTTACAAACATCTACCTTCACTAATACGGTTTGGGAAGAGATCAACAAAGAATTATACCTAATTACAAAGAAGAATTATGGTGTAGAGAGGCTCAAAGGTAAATGGAATCGTCTACGCACTAGACATCGACTTTTTGCTGCATTGCTTGCACATACTGGTGTTACAATGGATCCAGACACCGGTAAAGTGAATGCTCCAGAGGAAGTATGGGCAGAATTTTATGTGGTAAATATTTTTATCCATTCAAATATATATTTTTATTATATGTTTGTATTTAATCAAATGCTAACTTTTGTAATCAATTGTACAGAAAAATAAAAAAGAGTACAAGTCAATACGAAAGGAAGGTTGTGATCATTTCCACATTCTTAGTGAAGTTTTCAGTGGGACAACTGCAACAGGTGATATGCATAGGGCATCTACTCAATTGCCTCCCACATCTGATGAAGAGAGAGAGCTCGAAGATGCATTCATTAATAGAGGTGTTAACTCATATGTCGAAGTTGTTGATGACGAGAATGAGGATGTTGGAGGAGAACTTAATAATCGGAGGCGTCGTACTACAGAATCATCCTATAGTCAACGACGTAAAGATCCTAAACTTTCAAAAACTGATAAATATGAGGCTTGTATGGACAAGTGGAGTAATACCTTGCAACAACTGAGTGAAGAATCTATTGCTAGGCAAAAATACCTGGATTTGAGGGCTGCTAAGTTAGAACGTGAACAAGATATTTCCGGCTCTTCTGAAACTAGCGTGTTCAATGATCCTTACTCTATAGACAAGTGCATGCAAATTTTAAATGAGATGGATAATTTATCTACCCAAGTGTACACAAAAGCTACAGAAGCTTTCCTTAAGCCTGCTCTACGAGAAATTTTCCTGAAAATTCCATCAAATAGAAGGGCTGAATGGTTGGTTTGCCTCAATCTTGATCGTGTGTAGGGTTATATGTTGACAAGTTCATGGGGATTTCTTCTATTACCTAGATGAAGACTATTTCATTATTGGTGTTTGTTTGATTTTGTGACTTGAATATTTAAGCCATGTTTGGTATTTTAAAATTTAATGTTGAAGACTATGTTTAAGACATGTTTGATATTTTGAAATCTGTGTGTTGAGATAAATCTATAATTAATTTTATGCATGTGTGTTGATTTTAATATCATTGTGTCGCAGATCATGTCAAGCTCTGATGAAGAATATGATGAGTTAGGCCCGGATAATAATTTACTTATAGTTTTGGGTCTTGCAAATGATTTTTTTCATGACATGACTCCATTTCTTGGATATATTGATCGGATGCCGTGTCGGACTTCATCTCTTACTGGGAGGATGTATATTCAAGAAATACTTGATGGGCACCCCCAAGTTTGCTTTGACAATTTCCGTATGTCAAAACATGTGTTTGTGAATTTTTGTAGGACATTAAAAGAAATGAATCTATTGGAAGATGGAAAGAAAGTTACAGTTGAAGAAGGTGTTGCTATGTTTTTACTAATCATCGGGCACAACACACGACATCGAATATGTGCCGATCGATTTCAACATTCATTGTACACTTGTAGCAAGTGGTTCAAGCGAGTTTTACGAGCTGTTTGTACATTGGGCACATATATAATTCGACCATATGAAGCCAATGGTGTCCATCCCTCGCATATTGAACAATCACAAGTGGTTTCCGTATTTTAAGGTACGTATTGTACCCTATTTGTCAATTTACATAAATAATATATTCCTACTAAGACGTTGTGTAATTTTAGAATTGTCTTGGAGCTATCGATGGACTCACGTATCGGCATGGGCACCGTCATCAATTCAGACATCTTTTCGTGTAGAAAGGTGATTGTTACACAAAACGTGATGCTTGCATGCGACTTCGATATGCTTTTTACCTTTGTGTATACGGGTTGGGAGGGGACCGCAAATGATTCTAGAGTTTTCATAGACGCACTGACAAGGCATGAAAATAATTTTCCTAAGCCTTGCGGTGGTAAGTAATAAAAAAACTCTATATGTATATTCATTTTTTTGTTTTTTAGATTATTAATATGGGAATATTTTCACAGATCAATTTTATCTGGTTGATTCTGGTTACCCAAATATGCCGGGGTTTCTCGCTCCATATCGAGGTCGACGCTATCACTTGAGAGATTATCGGCGCC